>JBBCBC010000011.1:24410644-24711851 GCA_037126765.1 Stenogyne calaminthoides | reverse complement strand
AAACTTGGGTGTCTCGAACTCAGGACCTTTCGGCCTAGGTAGTGGGGCTCCAACCACTTGAGCTATACCACTTTGTCAAAATTAATTCCAAATTTAATTTGAATGGTCTTATAATGTAACTTGGGTGTCTCGAACCCAGGACCTTTCGGCCTAGGTAGTGGGGCTTCAACCACTTGAGCTATATACTTTGACAATTTTTTTTTCAAATTTAATTGGAATTGGAATGTTCTTATATTGTAACTTGGGTGTCTCGAACCCAGGAACTTTCGGCCTAAGCAGTGGGGCTCCAACCACTTGAGTTATAACACTTTGACTAAATTTTATTCCAAATTTAATTGGAATGGTCTTATAAAGTAACTTGAGTGTCTCGAACCCAGGACCTTTCAGCCAAGGTAGTGGGACTCCAACCACTTGAGCTATACACTTTGACCAAATTTATTCTAAATTTAATTTTAATGGTCTTATAATATAAGTTGGGTGTCTCTAACCGGGACCATTAAAGATAGATAGTGGGGCTCCACCCCCTTGAGCTATACCCCTTTGAAAAAAATTATTCCAAATTTAATTTGAATGGTCTTATAATGTAACTTGGTTGTCTCGAACCCAGGACCTTTCGGCCTAGGTAGTGGGGCTCTAAGCACTTGAGCTATACCACTTTGAGAAATTTTATTCCTAATTTGATTGGAATGATCTTATAATGTAACTTGGGTGTCTCGTATCCAATACCTTTTGCCCTATGTAGTGGGGATCCAACCACTTGAGCTATACTACTTTGACAAAAATTTATTCCAAATTTAATTGGAATGGTCTTATAATGTAACTTGGGTGTCTCGAACCCAAGAACTTTTTTAACTTTAAAAGTTGGGTCTCCAACCACATGAGTTATAAAACTTTGACTAAATTTTATTCCAAATTTAATGGGAATGGTATTATAATGTAACTTGGGTGTCTCGAACCCAGGACTTTTCGGCCTAGGTAGTGGGGCTCCAACCACTTGAGCTATACCACTTTAATAAATTTTATTCCAAATTTAATTGGAATGTTCTTATAATGTAACTTGGGTGTCTCGAACCCAGAACTTTTCGGCCTAGGTAGTGGGGCTCCAACCACTTGAGCTATACCAGTTTGATTTATTCCAAATTTAATTGGAATGGTCTTATAATGTAACTTGGGTGTCTTGAACCCAAGATCTTAAACAAAAATTTATTCCAAATTTAATTGAAATTATCTTATAATGTAACTTGGGAGTCTCGAACCCAGGACCTTTCGGCCTAGGTAGTGGGGCTCCAACCACTTGAGCTATACCACTTTGTCAAAATTTATTCCAAATTTAATTGGAATGGTCTTATAAAGTAACTTGAGTGTCTCGAACCCAGGACCTTTCGGCCAAGGTAGTGGGACTCCAACCACTTGAGCTATACACTTTGACCAAATTTATTCTAAATTTAATTGGAATGGTCTTATAATGTAACTTGGGTGTCTTGAACCCAGGACCATTCGGCCTAGGTAGTGGGGCTCCACCCCCTTGAGCTATACCACTTTGAAAAAATTTATTCCAAATTAATTTGAATGGTCTTATAATGTAACTTGGGTGTCTCGAACCCAGGACCTTTCGGCCTAGGTAGTGGGGATTCAACCACTTGAGCTATACCACTTTGACAAAAATTTATTCCAAATTTAATTGGAATTGGAATGTTCTTATAATGTAACTTGGGTGTCTCGAACCCAGGAACTTTCGGCCTAGGCAGTGGGGCTCCAACCACTTGAGTTATAACACTCTGACTAAATTTTATTCCAATTTAATTAGAATGGTCTTATAATGTTACATGGGTGTCTCGAACCCAGGACTTTTCGGCCTAGGTAGTGGGGCTCCAACCACTTGAGCTATACCACTTTGTCAAAATTTATTCCAAATTTAATTGGAATGGTCTTATAAAGTAACTTGAGTGTCTCGAACCCAGGACCTTTCGGCCAAGGTAGTGGGACTCCAACCACTTGAGCTATACACATTGACCAAATTTATTGTAAATTTAATTGGAATGGTCTTATAATGTAACTTGGGTGTCTTGAACCCAGGACCATTCGGCCTTGGTAGTGGGGCTCCACCCCCTTGAGCTATACCACTTTGAAAAAATTTATTCCAAATTAATTTGAATGGTCTTATAATGTAACTTGGGTGTCTCGAACCCAGGACCTTTCGGCCTAGGTAGTTGGGATGCAACCACATGAGCTATACCACTTTGACAAAAATTTATTCCAAATTTAATTGGAATTGGAATGTTCTTATAATGTAACTTGGGTGTCTCGAACCCAGGAACTTTCGGCCTAGGCAATGGGGCTCCAACCACTTGAGTTATAACACTTTGACTAAATTTTATTCCAATTTAATTAGAATGGTCTTATAATGTAACATGGGTGTCTCGAACCCAGGACTTTTCGGCCTAGGTAGTGGGGCTCCAACCACTTGAGCTATACCACTTTGATAAATTTTATTCCAAATTTAATTGGAATGGTCTTATAATGTAATTTGGGTGTCTCGAACCCAAGATCTTTCGGCCTAAGTAGTGGGGCTCCAACCACTTGAGTTATACCACTTTGACAAAAAATTATTCCAAATTTAATTTGAATGGTCTTATAACGTAACTTGGGAGTCTCGAACCCAGGACCTTTCGGCCTAGGTAGTGGAGCTCCAACCACTTGAGCTATACCACCTTGACAAAAATTTTATTCGACATTTAATTGGAATGGTCTTATAATGTAACTTGGGAGTCTTGAACCCAAGAACAATCGGTCTAGGTAGTGGGGCTCCAACCACTTGAGATATACCACTTTCACTAAATTTTATTCCTAATTTAATTTGAATGGTCTTATAATGTAACTTGGCTGTCTCGAACCCAGGACCTTTCGGCCTAGGTAGTGGGGCTCTAAGCACTTGAGCTATACCACTTTGAGAAATTTTATTCCAAATTTGATTGGAATGATCTTATAATGTAACTTGGGTGTCTCGTATCCAATACCTTTTGCCCTAGGTAGTGGGGATCCAACCACTTGAGCTATACCACTTTGACAAAAAATTTATTCCAAATTTAATTGGAATGGTCTTATAATGTAACTTGGGTGTCTCGAACCCAGGAACTTTTGGCCTAGGCAGTGGGTCTCCAACCACATGAGTTATAAAACTTTGACTAAATTTTATTCCAAATTTAATTGGAATGGTCTTATAATGTAACTTGGGTGTCTCAACCCGGGAGTTTTTTTTTACCTTAGGTAGTGGGGCTCCAACCACTTGAGCTATACCACTTTAATAAATTTTATTCCAAATTTAATTGAATGGTCTTATAATCTAACTTGGGTGTCTCGAACCCAGAACTTTTCGGCCTAGGTAGTGGGACTTCAACCACTTGAGCTATAACGCTTTGACAAAAATTTATTCCAAATTTAATTGGAATTGGAATGTTCTTTTACTGTAACTTGGGTGTCTCGAACCCAGGAACTTTTGGCCTAGGCAGTGGGTCTCCAACCACATGAGTTATAAAACTTTGACTAAATTTTATTCCAAATTTAATTGGAATGGTCTTATAATGTAACTTGGGTGTCTCGAACCCAGGACTTTTCGGCCTAGGTAGTGGGGCTCCAACCACTTGAGCTATACCACTTTAATAAATTTTATTCCAAATTTAATTGGAATGTTCTTATAATGTAACTTGGGTGTCTCGAACCCAGAACTTTTCGGCCTAGGTAGTGGGACTCCAACCACTTGAGCTATACCACTTTGATTTATTCCAAATTTAATTGAATGGTCTTATAATGTAACTTGTGTGTCTCGAACCCAAGATCTTAAACAAAAATTTATTCCAAATTTAATTAAAATTATCTTATAATGTAACTTGGGAGTCTCGAACCCATGACCTTTCGGCCTAGGTAGTGGGGCTCCAACCACTTGAGCTATACCACTTTGACAAAAATTTAATTCGAAATTTAATAGGAATGGTCTTATAATGTAACTTAGGTGTCTCGAACCCAGGAACTTTTGGCCTAAGTAGTGGGGTTCCAACCACTTGGAATAAATTTAACTTGGTCGCTCGAACCCGGGAACTTTCGGCTGATTAGTGGGGCTCCAACCACTGGAGCTATACCACTTTCACAAAATTTTATTCCAAATTTAATTGGAATGGTCTTATAATGTAACTTGGGTGTCTCGAACCCAGGACTTTTCGGCCTAGGTAGTGGGGCTTCCAAGCACTTGAGTTATACCACTTTGAGAAATTTTATTCCAAATTTGATTGGAATGGTCATATAATGTAACTTGGGTGTCTCGTATCCAAAACTTTTCGCCCTAGTTAGTGGGGCTCCAACCACTTGAGCTATACCACTTTGACAAAAAATTATTCCAAATTTAATTGGAATGGTCTTATAATGTAACTTGAGTGTCTCGAACCCAGGACCTTTTCAAATTTTAGATAGTGGGGCTCCAACCACTTGAGCTATACCACTTTGAGAAATTTTATTCCAAATTTCATTGGAATGGTCTTATAATGTAACTTGGGTGTCTCGTATCCAAGACCTTTCGGCCTAGGTAGTGGGGCTCCAACCACTTGAGCTATCCCAATTTGACAAAAATTTATTCCAAATTTAATTGGAATGGTCTTATAATGTAACTTGGGTGTCTCATATCCTAGGCCTTTCGGCCTAGGTAGTGGGGCTCAAACAACTTGAGCTATACCACTTTGACAAAAAAATTATTCCAAATTTAATTGGAATGGTCTTATAATGAAACTTGGGTGTCTCGAACTCAGGACCTTTTGGCCTAGGTAGTGGGGCTCCAACCACTTGAGCTATACCACTTTGTCAAAATTTATTCCAAATTTAATTGGAATGGTCTTATAAAGTAACTTGAGTGTCTCGAACCCACCTTTCGACCTTTTCGCCAAGGAATGGTAGTATAACTTGGGACTCCAACCACTTGATAGTGACCCCTATATACACTTTGACCAAATTTATTCTAAATTTAATTTGAATGGTCTTATAATGTAACTTGGCAGTCTCGAACCCAGGACCATTCGGCTTAGGTAGTGGGGCTTCAACCACTTGAGATATACCACTTTGACAAAAATTTATTCCAAATTTAATTGGAATTGGAATGTTCTTATAATGTAACTTGGGTGTCTCGAACCCAGGAACTTTTGGCCTAGGCAGTGGGTCTCCAACCACATGAGTTATAAAACTTTGACTAAATTTTATTCCAAATTTAATTGGAATGGTCTTATAATGTAACTTGGGTGTCTCGAACCCAGGAGTTTTCGGCCTATGTAGTGGGGCTCCAACCACTTGAGTTATACCACTTTAATAAATTTTATTCCAAATTTAATTGGAATGGTCTTATAATGTAACTTGGGTGTCTCGAACCCAGAACTTTTTGGCCTAGGTAGTGGGGCTTCAACCACTTGAGCTATACCGCTTTGACAAAAATTTATTCCAAATTTAATTGGAATTGGAATGTTCTTATACTGTAACTTGGGTGTCTCAAACCCAGGAACTTTTGGCCTAGGCAGTGGGTCTCCAACCACATGAGTTATAAAACTTTGACTAAATTTTTTTCCAAATTTAATTGGAATGGTCTTATAATGTAACTTGGGTGTCTCGAACCCAGGACTTTTCAGCCTAGGTAGTGGGGCTCCAACCACTTGAGCTATACCACTTTAATAAATTTTATTCCAAATTTAATTGGAATGTTCTTATAATGTAACTTGGGTGTCTCGAACCCAGAACTTTTCGGCCTAGGTAGTGGGTCTCCAACCACTTGAGCTATACCACTTTGATTTATTCCAAATTTAATTGGAATGGTCTTATAATGTAACTTGGGTGTCTCGAACCCAAGATCTTAAACAAAAATTTATTCCAAATTTAATTGAAATTGTCTTATAATGTAACTTGGGAGTCTCGAACCCAGGACCTTTCGGCCTAGGTAGTGGGGCTCCATCCACTTGAGCTATACCACTTTGACAAAAAATTAATTCGAAATTTAATAGGAATGGTCTTATAATGTAACTTAGGTGTCTCGAACCCAGGAACTTTTGGCCTAAGTAGTGGGGTTCCAACCACTTGGAATAAATTTAACTTGGTTGTCTCGAACCCAGGAACTTTCGGCCTAGTTAGTGGGGCTCCAACCACTTGAGCTATACCACTTTCACTAAATTTTATTCCAAATTTAATTGGAATGGTCTTATAATGTAACTTGGGTGTCTCGAACCCAGGACTTTTCGACCTAGGTAGTGGGGCTTCCAAGCACTTGAGCTATACCACTTTGAGAAATTTTATTCCAAATTTGATTGGAATGGTCTTATAATGTAACTTGGGTGTCTCGTATCCAAGACTTTTCGCCCTAGTTAGTGGGGCTCCAACCACTTGAGCTATTCCACTTTGACAAAAAATTATTCCAAATTTAATTGGAATGGTCTTATAATGTAACTTGAGTGTCTCGAACCCAGGACCTTTCGGCCTTGATAGTGGGGCTCCAACCACTTGAGCTATACCACTTTGAGAAATTTTATTCCAAATTTCATTGGAATGGTCTTATAATGTAACTTGGGTGTCTCGTATCCAAGACCTTTCGGCCTAGGTAGTGGGGCTCCAACCACTTGAGCTATCCCAATTTGAAAAAATTTATTCCAAATTTAATTGGAATGGTCTTAATGTAACTTGGGTGTCTCATATCCTAGGCCTTTTGGCCTAGGTAGTGGGGTTCAAACAACTTGAGCTATACCACTTTGACAAAAAAATTATTCCAAATTTAATTGGAATGGTCTTATAATGAAACTTGGGTGTCTCGAACTCAGGACCTTTTGGCCTAGGTAGTGGGGCTCCAACCACTTGAGCTATACCACTTTGTCAAAATTTATTTCAAATTTAATTGGAATGGTCTTATAAAGTAACTTGAGTGTCTCGAACCCAGGACCTTTCGGCCAAGGTAGTGGGACTCCAACCACTTGAGCTATACACTTTGACCAAATTTATTCTAAATTTAATTTGAATGGTCTTATAATATAACTTGGGTGTATCTAACCCAGGACCATTCGGCCTAGATAGTGGGGCTCCACCCCCTTGAGCTATACCCCTTTGAAAAAATTTATTCCAAATTTAATTTGAATGGTCTTATAATGTAACTTGGCTGTCTCGAACCCAGGACCTTTCGGCTTAGGTAGTGGGGCTTCAACCACTTGAGATATACCACTTTGACAAAAATTTATTCCAAATTTAATTGGAATTGGAATGTTCTTATAATGTAACTTGGGTGTCTCGAACCCAGGAACTTTCGGCCTAGGCAGTGGGGCTCCAACCACTTGAGTTATAACACTTTGACTAAATTTTATTCCAAATTTAATTGGAATGGTCTTATAATGTAACTTGGGTGTCTCGAACCCAGGAATTTTCTGCCTAGGTAGTGGGACTCCAACCACTTGAGCTATACCACTTTGTCAAAATTAATTCCAAATTTAATTTGAATGGTCTTATAATGTAACTTGGGTGTCTCGAACCCAGGACCTTTCGGCCTAGGTAGTGGGGCTTCAACCACTTGAGCTATACTACTTTGACAATTTTTTTTTTCAAATTTAATTGGAATTGGAATGTTCTTATAATGTAACTTGGGTGTCTCGAACCCAGGAAATTTCGGCCTAGGCAGTGGGGCTCCAACCACTTGAGTTATAACACTTTGACTAAATTTTATTCCAAATTTAATTGGAATGGTCTTATAAAGTAACTTGAGTGTCTCGAACCCAAGACCTTTCGGCCAAGGTAGTAGGACTCCAACCACTTGAGCTATACACTTTGACCAAATTTATTCTAAATTTAATTTGAATGGTCTTATAATATAACTTGGGTGTCTCTAACCCAGGACCATTCGGCCTAGATAGTGGGGCTCCACCCCCTTGAGCTATACCCCTTTGAAAAAATTTATTCCAAATTTAATTTGAATGGTCTTATAATGTAACTTGGTTGTCTCGAACCCAGGACCTTTCGGCCTAGGTAGTGGGGCTTCAACCACTTGAGCTATACCACTTTGACAAAAATTTATTCCAAATTTAATTGGAATTGGAATGTTCTTATACTGTAACTTGGGTGTCTCGAACCCAGGAACTTTTGGCCTAGGCAGTGGGTCTCCAACCACATGAGTTATAAAACTTTGACTAAATTTTATTCCAAATTTAATTGGAATGGTCTTATAATGTAACTTGGGTGTCTCGAACCAAGGACTTTTCGGCCTAGGTAGTGGGGCTCCAACCACTTGAGCTATACCACTTTAATAAATTTTATTCCAAATTTAATTGGAATGGTCTTATAATGTAACTTGGGTGTCTCGAACCCAGAACTTTTCGGCCTAGGTAGTGGGGCTCCAACCACATGAGCTATACCACTTTGACAAAAATTTAATTCGAAATTTATTAGGAATGGTCTTATAATGTAACTTGGGTGTCTCGAACCCAGGAACTTTTGGCCTAAGTAGTGGGGTTCCAACCACTTGGAATAAATTTAACTTGGCTGTCTCGAACCCAGGAACTTTCGGCCTAGTTAGTGGGGCTCCAACCACTTGAGCTATACCACTCTCACTAAATTTTATTCCAAATTTAATTGGAATGGTCTTATAATGTAACTTCGGTGTCTCGAACCCAGGACTTTTCGGCCTAGGTAGTGGAGCTTCCAAGCACTTGAGTTATACCACTTTGAGAAATTTTATTCCAAATTTGATTGGAATGGTCTTATAATGTAACTTGGGTGTCTCGTATCCAAGACTTTTCGCCCTAGTTAGTGGGGCTCCAACCACTTGAGCTATACCACTTTGACAAAAAATTATTCCAAATTTAATTGGAATGGTCTTATAATGTAACTTGAGTGTCTCGAACCCAGGACCTTTCGGCCTAGATAGTGGGGCTCCAACCACTTGAGCTATACCACTTTGAGAAATTTTATTCCAAATTTCATTGGAATGGTCTTATAATGTAACTTGGGTGTCTCGTATCCAAGACCTTTCGCCTAGGTAGTGGGGCTCCAACCACTTGAGCTATCCCAATTTGACAAAAATTTATTCCAAATTTAATTGGAATGGTCTTATAATGTAACTTGGGTGTCTCATATCCTAGGCCTTTCAGCCTAGGTAGTGGGGCTCAAACAACTTGAGCTATACCACTTTGACAAAAAAATTATTCCAAATTTAATTGGAATGGTCTTATAATGAAACTTGGGTGTCTCGAACTCAGGACCTTTTGGCCAAGGTAGTTGGGCTCCAACCACTTGAGCTATACCACTTTGTCAAAATTTATTCCAAATTTAATTGGAATGGTCTTATAAAGTTACTTGAGTGTCTCGAACCCAGGACCTTTCGGACAAGGTAGTGGGACTCCAACCACTTGAGCTATACACTTTGACCAAATTTATTCTAAATTTAATTTGAATGGTCTTATAATATAACTTGGGTGTATCTAACCCAGGACCAATCGGCCTAGATAGTGGGGCTCCACCCCTTGAGCTATATACCCTTTGAAAAATTATTCCAAATTTAATTTGAATGGTCTTATAATGTAACTTGGCTGTCTCGAACCCAGGACCTTTCGGCTTAGGTAGTGGGGCTTCAACCACTTGAGATATACCACTTTGACAAAAATTTATTCCAAATTTAATTGGAATTGGAATGTTCTTATAATGTAACTTGGGTGTCTCGAACCCAGGAACTTTCGGCCTAGGCAGTGGGGCTCCAACCACTTGAGTTATAACACTTTGACTAAATTTTATTCCAAATTTAATTGGAATGGTCTTATAAAGTAACTTGAGTGTCTCGAACCCAGGACCTTTCGGCCAAGGTAGTGGGACTCCAACCACTTGAGCTATACACTTTGACCAAATTTATTCTAAATTTAATTTGAATGGTCTTATAATATAACTTGGGTGTCTCTAACCCAGGACCATTCGGCCTAGATAGTGGGGCTCCACCCCCTTGAGCTATACCCCTTTGAAAAAAATTATTCCAAATTTAATTTGAATGGTCTTATAATGTAACTTGGCTGTCTCGAACCCAGGACCTTTCGTCTTAGGTAGTGGGGCTTCAACCACTTGAGATATACCACTTTGACAAAAAATTATTCCAAATTTAATTGGAATTGGAATGTTCTTATAATGTAACTTGGGTGTCTCGAACCCAGGAACTTTCGGCCTAGGCAGTGGGGCTCCAACCACTTGAGTTATAACACTTTGACTAAATTTTATTCCAAATTTAATTGGAATGGTCTTATAATGTAACTTGGGTGTCTCGAACCCTTTTGACTAAGGTTTTGAGAAATTAAGGCCCTTAAAGGGTGTCGAATTGAGAAGCCATTTGAATAAGGCATTGAGAAATTAAGGCCCTTAAAGGGTGTCGAATTGAGAAGCCTTTTTATTAAGGCATTGAGAAATTGAGGCCCTTAATGGGTGTCAAATTGAGAAAAGCCTTTTTATTAAGGCATTGAGAAATTAAGGCCCTTAAAGGGTGTCAAATTGAGAAGCCTTTTCATTAAGGCATTGAGAAATTGAGGCCCTTAATGGGTGTTGAATTGAGAAAAAGCCTTTTTATTAAGTCATTGAGAAATTAAGGCCCTTAAAGGGTGTCGAATTGAGAAGCCTTTTTATTATGGCATTGAGAAATTAAGGCCCTTAATGGGTGTCGAATTGAGAAAATCCTTTTTATTAAGGCATTGAGAAAATAAGGCCCTTAAAGGGTGTCGAATTGAGAAGCCTTTTGAATAAGGCATTGAGAAATTAAGGCCCTTCAGGGGTGTCGAATTGAAAACCCTTTTGATTAAGGTGTTGAGACAGGTCCTCAATGGACGAGAAGTTTATTTGAAAAAAATTCTTTTTTTGATAAGATGCATTGAATTTTAAAAACAGATCAGCCAAGAATGGCAAAAACAGTGACTCCGGGGAGGAAGGACCTTAGGAGACTGCCCAGAAGGAGGCAACATATCCAATTATACGAGATCTCTTGGACCTAGAGGTATTCGTGTGAACCCTTTTTTAGTGCTTACTTAAAAACTCTTTACATATTGAGATTGAGAAACATGTTCGAACTAGAAGAGATTTAGCCCTATTGAAAACTTGAGATTTGATTGGATACATGTGAGAGATTGAAGGCATGTATATACTTTGTTTATGCATGATAAATGTGTTTAGTTTAAGGTATCTGAGTTATGTTTACGCATCAGAAGCGTGTTTAGAAAACTGAGGTTATGCATGAAAAAATTGTTTAAACTGGATATGAAAAACTTGGAGGAATGTCCGGAAAGGGAGATGATTGGAAAAGGAAGCGGCGGAGAATGAAAGACGATGAAAAGAGGGATTATTGATAAATAAATGAAAAGAGACGATTCGGAGACGCTGAATGGAGAGTTTAGGCGATGGCTTAGTGGGCCTCTAGTTTATCAGAAGTCAAAGAGTCGCGTATTCGAAAGGCCCGTCTAATTAGGAGTGAGTGAGAAAAATCTCCAGGGAGGATAAAATTACTTCCCTCGAAGGAGGTAAGGGTGAAAAGGAACCTGAAGAGAGTGATTTCCTCTCGAGAGTAGAATCACTTCTCGAGAATAAGGGGGAGTAGTTGATGGAGAATATTTATGCCATCCAATGGGAAAGAGACACGTGGAGGTTTGACCACATATTAGAAGAATTGAAGAATGATCATATGGGCCGGAGAAATAAAGAGATGAGTTGGGCTTGGAAAAGAAGCCCAAGACCCTGATATTTGAGCAGACTGAAGAGGCCCTAAATTAAGGGGCCTGGAGGAAAATGAGGCCCAATAAAGGGAAGCAAGCTCAGAAGATGGGCCTGGGAGAATAACTTGGGCCCTACAGATGGAGGAGTTAGGGAGCTAGGCCAAACTGGGCAGATAAATCTAAGAATATTGGGCCTTGTTGGGAAATTTGTAGTTTCGATGGAAGTTCCAAAACAGATTGTAATAGGACCAGTCAGACCTGTTAGCTGACTGATGAATTAGATATCAGATAGGATGACCAGCTGAGTTGTATAGACAGCTGATGTAACATATAGGTCACATATTGAGGGGAAACTCAGTATGTATAGGTGAAGGTCAGAAGATCAGATAAGTTAAAGATCAGAAGACTAGAAGAGTTGCAGATCAGAAGATCAGAAGGTCAGAAGATCAGATAAGCTAAAGATCAGAAGAGCAGAAGGTCAGAAGACCAGATAAGTTAAAGATAAGAAGACCAGAAGAGCTGAAGGTCAGAAGATCAGATAAGTTAAAGATCATAAGACCTGAAGAGCTGAAGACATCAAGACCAGAAGACCTACATCAGATAATACAAAGAAGAATCAGTAAGTTGTGCTAAGACAACCTACATCAGAAGATTCAAACCAGGTAGACAGATCAGCCTTTATCTGATCTGGTCAGATCCATCTGGTGACTACATCAAGTTACCTAGTACGAGCAAAGTCAATCAGACAAGAAGAATGTCAATCTTGTTAGTAAATCAAGCGCCGAATTTCTGTACTTGTGAACCAATGAGAAGAAGACATGCATGTGACACTTGCAGGACTAGCGCTTCAGAGTCCAACGACTACAAAGGACAAGCTTGCATGCTTTTGGCCATACCGCTTCTGAGTAAGTCAAATCAAGCCTGCAACCCTACCTTAAATAGACTGAAATTCGAATTGCTCTCCAACGGCTTGTTCAATTTCGTGCCTATAAATATGGGATCAACCTTCATAGTAAGGTTACGGAAATTATACAAGCTCAAGCTCAAGCAAGATTTCCGCACGAAGAACACAACTCAAGATTTATTCTACGTGTTCATCCCATAAAGTTCTTAGCATAGAATTCTAATCCTATAGCCTTAGGCTACTCAAATACTAGGATAGAATTCCATTTGAAACATACAAATCTTATACCCATACCCACAAAGTTAGGTTAAGTTTGTTTAGCAAGATTTCAGACTAGGGTTTCTAGTTTCTGATCTCTGGGATTGTTGAGCGAGAACTCTTGAAATATATGTTGTATTGTGGTGGACTAACACATTAATCTAAGTCCAGATTGGTTAAGTAAGTGCCTCTGCTGATAGGGAAGAGTGGACATAGGACGAGTTGTCCTAACCACTATAAATCTTATGTGATTTATCTGCTTTACACTCATAACACACTACCTGCTTTATATTTCATGCATGTTCTGAGTCTGAATCAGATTTTCACCAAGCAACTGATCTGATCAGCTTGACTCTTTTGTCATCTAATCTAACACAGATTACTCAGAATCTGATTTGAGCAAACTGGTTTTTCACACGGGTTAACTTATCTTCCGCACCAACAGTTGAACTGATAGACGCCGAACTGATCTGCTTCCAAGCGATCACTAAGTCGGATATCAGTTCGTACTGCTTCACTCGCACTCTGATTAGACTTACTTGCTTCTCCACACCAAATCTCACAAAAAGTTTTTGAAGTATATTCACGCCTCCCCTCTAGACTTCAACCCTCACAAAACCCGTTCGGGACCTACAAGTGGTATTAGAGCAGTGGTTCTGCGGACCACTGGCTTTGAGTATCATCGGTTCTTAAGGAAGAACCATTGTGGTCACTTGAACAGATCTTTGAAAAAGCTATTTTAATACTCATCTATTTTCAAACAATGACATTCAGTATGGATAATATTTCGGGTATGTATCATGACCTGCCTAAGTTTTCGGTTGATAAGTATGCTGACTGGACCATACTCATGAACAACCATCTGGGTGCTATAAGCAACAGAATGATGGAAGTTCTTGAACAAGGACCCATCATCATTTACTACATCAACCCATCTGATGAAAATCGGGATACTGATCACCCAGATTGGTGCACGTATTAGAAAGATTCCTTCGTTGATGGATGCAAAAGAAAGAAAGTTATCCAATCTGGATACTGTAGCCAGACACATCATCATGAAGACGATGGACAAGAAAACACGAGAGAAGATCAAATATCTTAAGACTGGCAAGCAGATGTGGGATACTCTTGCTGAAATATGTGAAGGGAATGACCAGATTAAAGACAGCAGATTGCAAGCTGAACTGGTGAAGTTTGAGAAACTAAAGATGCTACCAAATGAAACGATAAATCAACTTGATGGAAGAATCACCATGTCAGTCAACAAGCTTCATGAATTAGGACGAGAAATGTCTGATAAAGACATCAACTACAACATCTTGAGGTCCCTGACCAAGAAATGGGACATGAAGGTAACTGTGATAAAAGATTGTCAAGATATTGCAAAGATGAAGCCAAGCAACCTGTTCCTGAGCCTAAAAGCCCATGAGTTTGACCTGATTGAAAGAGGTCAAGAAGAAGAAGACGAGTCGCCTGCTGAAGCTACACCTGCCACATCAAAAGCTGTTGCATTCAAGGCAGCTAGCAGCAGTTCGAGGTATACTGAACCAATGGGAAACATCATAAGTCAAGCTGAACAGATTGCTTTGCTAACCAGAAAATTAGAAAGATCAAATATACAACTGGGAAAGTATCGAAAATTCTATAGAGACTATCAGAATAGCAGAGGAAGAGATGGGAGATCTACTGACAGATAACAAGAAATGAATCGTTCTGATGACAGAAGAGATGATCATAGAGATGACCGCAGAGAAGATAAGAGAGATGACCATTCTGATGACAGAAGAGATGATCGAAGAGATGATCGCAAAGGAGACAGACGAGGTGATAAATTAGAAAGAAGAAGTTCTGATTACAAGCAAGGTGGAATTATCGAAGAAATGATTCACCTGACAAGAGAGGATCTGGAGAATCTGGAACATGCTTCAACTGCCACAAACCAGGTCACTACAACACAGACTGCCCCGACCTGACTCCTAAAGAGAGAGAAGAGAAGCGAAACAGAAGAGATCAACGATACAGAGACAGAAAAGCTATGATAGCAGACACATCTGGTATTGGTGACTCTTACTTGCCATCAGATGACTCTGGATACTCATCTGTTGAAGATTTATGTCTGATAACCAACACTAACGATGTCGACGATCTGAATTTCTCATCTGATGATGACATTTGTCTGATGGCCAGAGAAGCTGACCAATCTGAGGTAATCTCTAAATCTTCTGTGATTTCTTGTTCCACACCTGTTGTGTTGAGCACATCTGCTGGAGAGATTAACCTGCAGGTCTATAATGACCAATTGCTTGATGATCTCTCTGATGCAATAGATACTTATACAAGTGTGGAAGTTGAGAATGATAACCTAAGGGCAGAGAATGTCCGGCTTGTAAAAGAATGCAAGGAAAGTAGAACTGCTGAACAGAAATTGATTGAAAATGTTCAGAAGATGACCATAGAACTGGATGTTCTAAAAGTTGGCTCTTCTTATCAGGGAAGATTGATTAATGAACAGCAAGCTACCAATCTAAAACAAGCAGGAGATCTCAAAGTCCTTCAGGCTAAATTTGATGAACTCTTCCGAATGCATGAGAATCTAAAAGCCATTGAGAACAGTTTGCGTAAGAAAATAGAGGTTTGCACAAAATCATCTAAAATTGTTCAGAATTTGAACAACTATTTTCATACGCCAACTAATAAGAAGGGAATTGGGTATGAGAACTCTTCTGGATCCTCAAAAGTCTCGTCTGGTTCACATCAGAAAAGTGTAACCAAACGAGTTTCTAATAAAGATACAAACTATGCCAAATCTGTATCAAATAACGGAAAAGGACCAGCTGATCAGGCAAGGCGAGTGTCGGATCAGAAAGGGAACAGAAATGTACCCCAACTGATCAGACACCAGCCGAGGAATCAATAGAAGAATTATGTTCTTTTGAAAAGACTTCAGCCCAATCAGCAGAGTAGACCTCAGCCTGGACCATCTCGCAAGGGAAAGTCCCAACTGAAGTCGACTCAGTCCAAGCTGCCTAACCAACAAGTTAAAGGTAAACTGATCAAGCCATCTGTGCAGAAAAGATACGAATCTTTTGATGGTAACAACTTACATGAGACTGTCTCATGATGAGACAAGTTATAAATTGGGCATTGACGCTTTAATATTTGAAAGTAATGTGTGTGATTTGTGCTAAGTTAATACTCGTCTCATGCATGAGACCGTCTTATATGAGTTTTTGTAAAACTTAAATTATCATACATTCTTCACTAGTTCAACCTGAAGAAAGAGAAGTAACACACACCTGTTATTGTTGTTTCCATTGATGTTCTTTCGAGATTGCGCCGGTTTAACATCATATTATTATTATTTCAGAGACATATATACATATATATACCAACCTGAACCTTTTATTCGGCAACACTCATCTCCAATTTTATTTTTAATAAAAGCGATTAAATTTCAATACAGGAAATAGCACAAGACATTGTTGCCCAACCGGAGGAATTGCAGAGATAAAAAAGAGTGGAGATGGAGAAATACGTGGGTGAGTTAGGATTTTTCAAAAAGGGTACAATTGTAAATTTAATATGTAAGTGTACTAATAAATAATAATTACGTTTAATAAGGATGGATTTACTTATTTGGGGGCGTATCTCCAAAAATTGAGGGTGTATATAATCACACCTTTCACGACTTGGATTGCACAATTATTTTAAAAGTTATAATAATATAGATTTTGAAAAACTCTATAATGATAACATGCAAAAAATATTTGTAAGAACTCCGAATTCATAATTCATATAGAATGTTGAATTCATAATTCATATTTAATACACAATTTGAAAATAAATAAAATTTAAAAGAAATAAAAATTTTGAAACACGTCGTTTGCGCTTGAAATCAATTTCTTTGATTAGATAAAAAGTTTTTACACATTTTGATAACTCACTTGAAAAAACTCTGCAAATAATAAAGAGTTTGTTATTTATATAATCATATTCAATTATTTTAAATAAATATAAAAAAACACATAGAAAATAAAACAAAACCCTTAAAAATAAGAGAGAGTCTCTTGTGAAATATAGCACCCTATTAATATGTGCAATACATCATAATTTAGGCAAAACTTATTGAGATTTCGTGGGTCGGAGCGATCGGGTCGGGGCGGTCAGGTCAGGGCGATCGGGTCGGGGCGGTCAGGTCAGGGCGGGTAGGGATCTCAGGATGACCGAATTTGTAGGATGAATATATACATTTAATTGACTACTTTTACCAATTCTATAGTGTAGTCTAATGGTTAGGCTTTACTTGTTTACACAAAAGGTCTTAGGTTTGAATCCACTTGAAGATAGAAATATATTTTTACTGGTTTCTGTTATTTTTATATTTAATTTTTTTTTATGTTACCACATGAACAAAAATGTGTTACTACATAAACAAAGACACGATATTATTTCTTTTATAATAAATTTTGTGTGTTACTACATGAACAAAAGTGTATTACTACTTGAACAAAAGGTTTGGAACTACTTTTTTAATGTAATTTTGTGTATGTTACTACATGAACAAAAGTGTGTTAATGCTTGAACAAAAAAAGATACTATTTATTTAATGTAATTTTTGTGTGTGTTACTACATGACTAAAAATTTGTTACTACATGAATAAAAGTATGTTACTACATGAACAAGGGCGCGATACTATTTTTTTAATGTAATTTTATGTGTGTTACTATATGAACAAAAGTGTATTACTACATGAATAAAAATGGATACTATCTTTTTAATCTAATTTTATTATGGTTTTTTTTTTGTTTTTTGTTTTTTTTATTTGGGTAAAATTGGTTAATGCCTAGTAAATATTATTGTCCAAGAAAAGACTTCTCACCGCCCACTCTAATTTCTAGGGCTTCGGCCCTTTGAGGCTCCGCCTCCGGCCTCTTCTCCGACCGGCTCGTTCTCCTCATGGTGTACTTTCCTTTCTTGAGTCCCTTTTTGGTGAAATCGCCAATAGGCCATCTTTGTTGCCTCTCTCTCGTTTCACCTTCAACTTCAGATTTCTACTTTATGTTACTTTTCTAACTAATTAATCTCTTGTATTATGTCATTTCGCTCTGCAATACAGCAAGCTTTTTTTCGTTTCTTTGCCTTCTTCGATTGATCAGTTTATGTTATTTGTACACTCAATTTGATTGTTTTTGTTGGATCTAAGATGGGTAACTTTGACATAATTGATTCAATCAACCAGTTGAAAGTTGTGGTCGCGATTTCAAATTTCTGGGTAAGTGTTCGTGATTTTGGCTGTGTTGAGTCCTGTTAGTGAGTCGCCTGGCCCTGTTCTGGGTTTCGACAGCGTTCTGTAATAATTAGAAGGCCTGGTCATGGGCAGATTCATAAAAGACGGGTAGCTATTTGGGCAGATTGCACGGTAATGCTTGTGTGCAATATTGCATACAAGTTTTTGCCTAAAAATAATTTTCGTCAACATTTAAAGTGTGACTTATTTACTAAGCCAGGATATCACACTGTTGTAATTTAGAGGCACGTAAACATGTAATACATGCGCAGCCGAAATTAAAGTTCACCAACAACGAACAGTTAATTGCATAATTAAATACGAGTAAACGTAAACAGTATTCTTACAGCAATTCGTACACGGATTCCTCCACTATGGTATCCACGTAACAGTCGTTTACTAATCTGCACAGATCTGCCAGCGTTGAATCCCCGAGATGAATTTGCTAGGAAAATTCTACCTTAGAGATTTTATGGAGAAATATATAAACTCACGTAATATGAATTCCCAAGAGCTCATATATATAGGAGAGACCCAACTTAAATCTTAAGCTAACCTTTATTAGAAAAAATTCTTAATAAAATAAATCTCTTAGATTTATTTCCCACATATAAATCTCTACGGATTTAAATCCCATATATGAAAAATATCTACGATTTATTTTCATATATATTAAATCCTACAATAATATTCCAAATATTATTATTGAGAATTCTTATTTAATTAAATCTAATTTAATTAAATATTAATAATAATTAATTCCAAATTAATCTATTATTAATTACTTCTCCATAAATTAAATATTAAATCCAATTTAACATTTAATCAACAAACTATAATTAGCAAACAACCATTACTTGTTGTGTGACCCATAGACCCTCATATATCGAGTGATTAGTCAAACTAACGGTCTTAATTGAACCCTAGACAATAAATCAAACATTCTCAATATATGAGGTACGTTGCGATGAAATGTGCAACTACTTGTAACTGAAACATGGGCTATTACGATTTCCTCCTTTCATTCACGAATACTCGATTAAGTCTTGAACATGATGAAGTGTTTATTCAAATAACTTAATCAATTTATCTCTAATCATTAATTGATCACTTATGTCACACTTGGTCACAAAGTCCAAGTTGACGTGCATTGGTCAATTACTTTGATCCAATTATGATGAGAAGATGAGTATTCACTCTAAATCCACTTTGGGGAATGAATCTTTTACTTGGCTCAACTACCACGCACATGCACTTCGTGATGAACCCAATCCAAGCCATATCTACCCATGGTTAGGGTGTAAGCGTCGGTCATGGTCAAAGTTCATCATCCCACACATGTCGTGCGTATTGATCTCAAGTCAAAGGAGTATCGCATCGCTCCCACTAACCGAGACACCCGTAGACACATATAGTGGAACTACACCCAACGGTTTCTCGGATGAGTATACCAGTACCCTCTAAGGTATTTATGCATCCATCATGAGATACCTAGTATCTCGTAGTAAGTGATATCTTACTACACTCTCGAAGAGTATGATGCAGATTGCACACCAATCTCCATTGTATCATCAATATCTCATTCTTGATGATCCTCGATTGGGGTCATTTGAGAATCATGCTTAGGTCATCTGAGTTCTTACAGACTCAATGACAGCAGGGACTCAAGGGAACACAAATAAGAACAAATACAAACAATCAAACATAATATTCTAATAGGTGCAATGTCATATATTTAATATTAAATAAACAATAATATTAAATCAATATTGAATATTATCTGAGCATTATATCCTTACAATGGATTGTCTCTATGACACTAACACTAACAATCTCCCACTTGAACTAGAGTTAATCACCTACATGTCTAACCCCTAGACCATCAAAATGTCTAGTGTGTACATGAACACTCAAAGCCTTGGTGAAAGGATCAGCCAGGTTATCCTCCGTGGGGACACGTTCTAATTCTATCTCTCCTCTAGCGACTATCTCTCTTATCAAGTGATAACGCCTCGGTACATGCTTGTTTCTATTATTGGATCTCGATTCCTTAGCTTGCGGAACCGCACCAGTATTGTCACAATACAACTTTATTGGACTGCTGGCACTCGGAAATACCCCTAGTTCACTTAAGAACTGTTTTATCCAGACAGCTTCTTTGGCAGCTTCTGCCGCAGCAATGTACTCAGCTTCGGTTGTTGAGTCTGCGGTAGTATCTTGTTTGGAACTATTCCAACTAACCGCCCCACCATTGAGAGTGAACACATAGCCTGACTGAGATTTGTAATCATCACAGTCAGATTGGAAACTTGCGTCAGCATAGGCAGTGGCAACCAGCTCTGACTATCCTCCGTAGACCAGAAAGCAATCTTTAGTACGTTTGTGGTACTTAAGAATGTTCTTGACAGCAATCCAGTGAGGTTCACCCGGATTCTGTTGGTACCTACCAGTGGTGCTGACAGCGAAGGCCACATCTGGCCTAGTGCAGGTCATGGCGTACATGATGGATCTAATTGCAGATGCATATGGTATATCCTTCATGCGCTGGATATCAGCGTCTGTAGAAGGACAATCCTTCTTAGACAGCTTATCCCATGACATGCCGGCAGAGAACCTCTCTTAGAGTTCTCCATCGCAAATCGTTTCAACACCTTGTCTACATAGGTGGACTGTGACAGCCCCAACATCTTCTTGGATCTATCCCTATGGATCTTGATCCCTAAGATATAACAGACTTCACCAAGATCCTTCATCATGAAGGTCTTTGACAACCATTCTTTCACGGATTGCATGAGTGGGATATTGTTTCCCATAATGAGTATGTCATCGACATACATAACTATGAAGACAATATTCTTCCCACTGCATTTCCGATAGACGTACGGATCTTCCAAATATCTGACAAAGTTAAATGATTTGACAGCTTCATCAAAATGGATATTCCAACTCTTAGAAGCTTGCTTCAATCCATAAATGGATCGTTTAAGCTTGCACACAAGATTAAACTTTGGCTTCGATATAAAACCTTCCGGTTGAGTCATAAACACTTCCTTGTCAATGTTGCCATTGAGGAAATATGTTTTGACATCCATCTGCCAAATCTCATAATCGAGATGTCCTGCTACCACAAGTAAAATTCGAATGGACTTGATCTTAGCAACTGGTGAGAAAGTTTCGTCATAATCAATGCCTTCGCGTTGACTATAACCTTTCGCCACCAACCTAGCCTTGTAGGTTTGTACCTTTCCATTTGCATCGGTCTTACGCTTGTAGAACCATTTGCAACCTATGGGTTTGACCCCTTTTGGCAACTCAACCAAGTCCCATACTTGATTGGTGTACATCGAGTCCATCTCGGATTTCATGGCTTCATGCCACTTCTTCGAGTCAACATCTAATGTTGCCTCAGTGTAAGTTTTAGGTTCGTCTTTATCCAGAATCTCCACGTTATCATGTTCCTCCACGAGGAAACCATAATATCTGGTGATCGGATTACGAACTCTAGTGGACTTACGGAGTTGTGGTTGTTCAGGCTGCACATTCTGATCGTGAAAATTTTGTGGTACAGCGATTTCATCGTCGACCGGGGAGGCCTCAAGAGCGACACTCCCGGATGCTCCTTGAGCACTTCCGGATGCCTCTTGAGCAGGAGTTTGAACTATGTTGTTCTCATTAAGCCTACTTGGAGTTCGTTGCTCGGGCGATGCAACTCCAATTACGCTCCCACTGGCTGAAAGAGGATCACTTAGTGATAAACTTCCACCATGTGAGCTGCTGAATGCTCCCACTTATTCTTCGTCATGTTGCTTTGACAAGACATCAATCTCCTTGTTAATTTATGGTTCTTGAATTTCTTCAAGTTCTATCGTCTTACGGCCTTGTTCCTTGAAGACGTAGTCTTCTTCAAGGAATTTGACCTGCCTAGAAACAATCACTGTTTGTTTCTCAGGTAGATAGAAGTAATATCCTTTAGTTTCCTTAGGATATCCCACAAAATAACATTTTTCACCTTTGGATTCCAACTTGTCGATAAGCATCTTTTTCAAAATCACGGGGCAACCCCATGCTTTGATATGTATAAAAGTTGGCTTCTTGCCACACCATAATTCATATGGCGTATGCTCAACCGATTTGGATGGAATCCTATTCAGAATATATATTGAGATTTGTAACGCGTATCCCCATAAGAATGTCGGAAGAGAGAAAAAACTCATCATGGACCTTACCATGTCTAACAAGGTTCGGTTTCTCCTCTCGGACACTCCGTTCATTTGCGGTGTTCCGGGAGGAGTCCATTGTGATTGGATTCCATGTAACTTTAAGTAATCCATGAACGCATGGCTAAGGTATTCACCTCCTCGATCCGATCGAAGAGTCTTGATACTCTTACCAAGTTGTTTTTCTACTTCAGCTTTGAACTCCTTGAATTTCTCAAAAGATTCGGATTTGTGCTTCATAAGATACACATATCCATATCTTGAGAAATCGTCAGTAAAAGTGATGAAGTAGGAGAAGTGTTCCCTAGCTAGAGTGGGCAATGGTCCACAGACATCACTGTGGATCAATTCTAGAACTTCTTTGGCACGCACCCCTTTCCCAGAGAAGGGTTGAGCTTCTGATCAGTCAAATTGGTAGCCAAAAGGCACGGGAAGAAAATGACTACTTGTTGGTCATCTTGCCCTTGAGAGAGGATTCACAATTTCCATAAGACTCAAAGTCGGATGGGGTTAAGTAGTCTAACTTCCTTAACCTTGCAATCTTATTCTCATTTGCATGAACAAGCCTACAATGCCATAAGTAAGTTGGGTTTTCATGATTACTAAGTTTGAGTCGTTTGTTTTGTATATTAAGAATATTATGTCCACAATGCAACAAATATAAACCATTCGATAAAGGAGCATTTTCATAAACATCACCATTAAGCGAAAAATAACAATTATTGTTGCAAAATGGAAGGAAAACCCTTAAATGTCTAACATAGGAATAGAAATAATGTTGCGAGTAATAGAAGGAACGAAATAACAATTATTCAGTTCAAGTCTAAAACCAGAGGGTAAGTCTAAAACATAAACGCCAACACGTTCAGCAGCAACTCTTGCTCCATTCCCAACGTGTAGGGCGACTTCACCCGGCCTAACTGCCCTGCTATGCTTGAGACCCTGCACATTTGTACAAATGTGTGAGCCATAACCGGTATCTAATACCCAACAGTTAGTATCATTTGTGGACATGTTTATCTCAATAACAAACATACATGTTCCAGTGGCTGAGACACCTTGTGTCTTCTTTTCAGCTGCTAAAACCATACAGTCCTTCTTCTAATGCCCCTTCTGCTTGCAGTGGAGGCATACATCCTTGTCCACCCTCTCCTTCTTTTTAATTCCAGCTTTAGGCTTAAGGAAGCTTGGCTTGGAGCCTTTTTTTGCCTTGTCCCTTCGCTTCTTCTTTCCTTTTGGAGAAGAAGAAGTAGAGGCACTCACCATGAGCACGGGCTTTTCCTTAGCAGTGGAAGACTCAAAAGTCTTTAATATGTTATACAGCTTGGGCATAGTCGATTTCATCTTATTCATATTAAAGTTTACCATGAAACTCGAATATGAATCGGGAAGCGACTGAAGAATGGCATAAATAGCAACGTTGGTCTTGAGGTCAATGCCCAGACAACCAAGTTTCTCGATTAGCCCAATCATCTTCAACACATGAGGAGAAACCTTCCCTCCCTCAGACAATCGGCATCTAAACAGATCTCTCATCACTTCATAAATCTCAGAACGAGATTCAGAATTAAAGAGATCCTTCAGATGCTTAATCATCTCAAAGGGGAGCATCTTCTCATGCTGTCTTTGCAACTCTGGAGTCATCCCGAGTAGCATAACACACTGAGTCTGGGAAGCATCCTCTTGATGCTTCTTCTGAGCCTCGGCGTCAAACGCCTCGGCTTCTTCAGTACCAACCTCCGGGGTAGCAGGGATTGGCGTGTCCAACACGTACTCAATCTTTTCTTGCCTAAGCACCAAATGCACGTTTCGGTGTCAGTCGAGAAAATTTGGCCCAGCCAATTTGTTCGTTTCCAAAACGCTTCTCAGTGATAAGTTATTCATTTCAACAATCCTAGAGAAATGAAATAAAATGGGAATTAAAACACATAAATTGTCTCCATTATTTTCACATGCTCAACAACCTCATCGGAAGAGTACGAATTTATATCAAATATAAATTGTAATGGACTAGGATCCACATTCCTACTATCATGATCCCTGCTTTGGCTGAATATCACAATAGCATAATTGGTAGGTCTCCAAACCAATTGCAAAACTGCAACTCCTAGTTGATTGAATCTAGTTCAATCGGATGTCCCCTAACTTTCGTTTCTCTGCTTTGGCTGGTGAAACAAAGTTAAGTTGGTTTACAATCATCAAGCGGCGACACTACGTGTCCCTATAAAAGTCTCGTTGAATGTAGATCCGAGCAAAAGACTTTGGTCTTAAATACCCATTGGAATGAAATCCCCGGTTTACTTTTAATTTCGATGGAAGACATCGTTTCAATTTAATGAAAAACCATATTTTAGTGAGGAACGTTTTCAAAGGTGGGGTATTAATTACTTAATCGAGATCCAACATGTAATCTATGTCACATTTGAGCAATTATTGGGTGCCGCCTACCCACACATGATTTCATATGGACTAACACTTATATGGGCGTCGTCTACCCAAACAATTAATACGGTCCGACAATTATTGGGCACCGCCTACCCAAACAGTTATAATACAGACTATAAAACGTTAACTAATTTAAATAAATAATTAACCAAGTGGGATTTAATGATTCCTTTTAAACCGAATTTCAAAATCCAATTCGATTTTAAATTATTAAAATAATAATTAATCTAATTAATTTAAATAAAAGTCCAACTTTTATCACTATTTTAAAATTAATCCAATTAAATTTTAAATAGATTTTATTCATTTGTTTTTACGAGGGCTCATGTGCAAATTCTAAAATTGCACGGAGGGGCCTGTCCTAAATCCAATTTCAGCACAGTCCCTCCCCTCATCATCGCCCGGTTTCCAAAACCTTTTCCAATCGGGTCAGCAGACATCTATCAAACCATCCAATAACTCATCACAATTTATCCTAATTATTCCAAATAATTCACAAAATTGCTCATCTATTGGGTTCAATTAATCTCAATTTCAAACACCAATCAAAAATAATTAGACATTCAATCAGGGACCAAGACGAACGAAAATCACAGAACCATCCATTGTATAGCGCCCGTGCGAGTCGCCTCCCCCGCTAGGCGCGTGCGGGCGACTCACCATTACGAGTACTCAAAACAAAGCGCGCGGAGCAGCGGGTTCATCGATTTCGTCCAAGACGAGAACAGACAAGCCAGAGGTCAGTCGATTAGGCGGAGCACCACCACGAATCAAATCAAAATTAAGGCACAGATGTATCGAGTTGCACGGGATCGAGGACCGCTGCCCTGAGACGAAGCGAAATGGTGGCGCTCCGCCACGAACCGAAACACATCGGAGCGCACCACCACGAGACGTGGGTGCTTGCAATCGAGGCGAAATAAATCAAGGGTGAAGCGGCAGCGAATCACGACGGGGCGCGGGTGCATAGCCACGGATCCTATCCGTTGTGGCGGCGGCGCGAGCTCGTGTGATCGACGCGAGTTGCAGCTCGCTCGTTTACTCGAAGGCCGTCGCGAAGTCGCCCGGAGCCGGCCGACGATCGACAACGGCGGTGCCGGGTGTTTCCCGAAAACCTAAGCGGTGTGGCGATGAAGACGACGGGTCCAAGACCAAAAGGAAACAAAGCAGAAAACCCCCAAAATAATTCCAAGGGTGCGGTGCGTTTCTAAATAAATGTGCCCAATTAGCTTTGAAAAAAAAAATTAATCAAAACCAATACACTATGCAATTAAAGAAGAGCCTGAGCTCTGATACCACTGTTGGAATTTAGAGGCACGTAAACACGTAATACATGCGCAGCGGAAATTAAAGTTCACCAACAACGAATAGTTAATTGCATAATTAAATACGAGTAAACGTAAATAGAATTCTTACAACAATTCGTACACGGATTCCTCCACTATGGTATCCACGTAACAGTCGTTTACTAATCTGCACAGATCTGCCAGCATTGAATCTCAAAGATGAATTTGCTAGGAAAATTCTAACTTAGAGATTTTAGGGAGAAATATATAAACTCACGTAATATGAATTCCCAAGAGCTCATATATATAGGAGAGACACAGCTTAAATCTTAAGCTGACCTTTATTAGGAAAAATCCTTAATAAAATAAATCTCTTAGATTTATTTCCCACATATAAATCTCTACGGATTTAAATCTCATATATGAAAAAAATGTACGATTTATTTCCATATATATTAAATCCTACAATAATATTCCAAATATTATTATTGAGAATTCTTATTTAATTAAATCTAATTTAATTAAATATTAATAATAATTAATTCCAAATTATCTATTATTAATTACTTCTCCATAAATTAAATATTAAATCCAATTTAACATTTAATCAACCAACTATAATTAGCAAACAACCATTACTTGTTGTGTGACCCATAGACCCTCATATATCGAGCGATTAGTCAAACTAACGGTCTTAATTGAACCCTAGACAATAAATCAGACATTCTCAATATATGAGGTACGTTGCGAGGAAATGTGCAACTACCTGTAACTGAAACATGAGCTATTACGATTTCCTCCTTGCATTCACGAATACTCGATTAAGCCTTGAACATGATGAAGTGTCTATTCCAATAACTTAATCAATTTATCTCTAATCACTAATTGATCACTTATGTCACACTTGGCCACAAAGTCCAAGTTGACATGCATTGACCAATGACTTTGATCAAATTATGATGAGTATTCTCTCTAAATCAACTTTGAGGAATGAATCATTTTCTTGGTTCAACTACCACGCACATGCACTTCGTGATGAACCCAATCAAAGCCATATCTACTCATGGTTAGGGTGCAAACGTCGGTCATGGTTAAAGTTCATCATCTCACACATGTCGTGCGTATTGACCTCAAGTCAAAGGAGTATCGCATCACTCCCACTAATCGAGACACCCATAGACACATATAGTGGAACTACATCAAACGGTTTCTCGGATGGGTATACCAATACCCTCTAAGGTATTTGTGCATCCATCATGAGAAGTGAGATCTTACTACACTCTCAAAGAGTATGATGCAAATCGCACACCAATCTCCATTGTATCATCAATATCCCATTCTTGATGATCCTCGATTGGGGCCATTTGAGAATCATGCTTAGGTCATCTGAGTTCTCACACACTCAATGACAGCAGTGACTCAAGGGAACACTAATAAGAACAAATGCAAACAATCAAATATAATATTCTAATAGGTGCAACGCCATATATTTAATATTAAATAAACAATAATATTAAATCAATACTGAATATTATCTGAGCATTATGTCCTTACAATGGATTGTCTATAGGACACTAACACTAATAGATATCACATTTCTTGCACAAAAGGAAATCCATTCTAATCACACAAAAATCCTTCGATTCACGTTATATACAAATTAGAGAGAACAAGCAATCTTTATATATTTAAAAATAAACTTCACAAATAATTTATGCATATATGTTCTAGTCATTTAAAAAAAAATTATTTGAAAAAAAAATCTTGATCCAGTATTCAACATCTAAAATCGGTATATTCAATACTAGTGTTAGCCCCGTTAAAGATATTATACTATAAAAAATAAAAAATAAAAAGATATATAAAAATAAAAAAATCTGGCCACATTACAAATTTTTTTTGAGAAAAGATATTATACTGTATATTAAAATAAATTTTAGTTAACATATGACTTTAACGGAAAAACATAATATATTTTTATTTAAATAAACTGTCCTCTTAGCTTTTGAAATTTGAATTATTTAAAAAAAATGGAAATAGTATTATTTGGTGAAATACAATCATATATATAGTAACTCAATAATAGATAATTGATGTTTATTGATTTCTAACTTATTTTCTATAAAGCCTCGGTCAAGTCTGCTCTTAAAGTAAACGGAAATGTGATGTTTAATTCAAATCAAATTAATAATAAATTGAAATTTGAATAATTAGAAATGAAGTCAAACATATTAAAACTGAAAAGACAAATAAGCAATTTATTAAAAGAAAATTGTTGGGCCCAAAAGTGACCCGTACAAGAGAAAAGTGTCTCTGGCTCTAAAGTGACCAGATGAAAAGAAATGTAAATAACATATGCAATTCAACTAGCATCTAAATGATGTCTCTGAGAACGAGTTAAAAAATTATCAGCCATAGAGCCTTGTAGGGCAGCCTCCTGCCTTTTTGCCTTCATTCTCGTGTCGTATGCTTCTCTTCTCTGATTATCTTCCCTTCTAGCCTGTTTTTGCTTCGCCTTTATAATCTTGCCTATTGGGTCCTTCGAATCCACCTTGCCCCCTGAAATATTTAAGTAATGCTGCTCCGCCTCAGTAAGAACCGAAGTAACTTCCCTCTCCTCATCAAGCATGTCCGACCATCTAAGCTGAAATTGTAGGAAAGGTTATGGAGTCCGAATCCGAGGCTGAAGTGCCATCAACCAAATTCTTGAAAGAAACAAATTAATATCAGTCGTTCTTATCCAACAAATTAATAGCTATACTTATTAAATGCTTTCACACATTTACACCCCCAACCCTATACGTGGAATGGAATCAGCTCAGAGTCATCAATCAAATAAGGCCTCGTGGATGTTAAATAGGTAACATAATCAGACATATTTACGTATTTTTTTTAATAAATAGTAAATATATTTCACCTGGTGTAAGTATCAATAAAATCACGTACAACCCCTTTTTGTCCTGCAATAATCCTGAAACAACCAAGATAAAACTTGTGAATGGTTGTTTGTGAGGAAATGCCAAGATATGAAAAAAGGGGGGGGGCTGTTGTCACGTGACCTGATGGCATGCTTGCCTCCCTGCTCCTTGAATACAAGACCTAATAAAATGATGCATTGTACAAGATCCTGCATAACATCATGGGATGATGATTTCATGTTTCACAGGAAATTGATGTGAGAAAATTAGAAACGAACCTTGCTACATAAGCTCAGTGCCCACAGGATCTACGGAAAAATGTAGAGATAGAGACTTTTGGATGATGGGTTCGAATTTTGATTCCCATATCTGCTTTATCCCTATATTTTCAATGGTATTAGTTGTTTTTCACTGAGCAGATTAGTTGTTTCTATTGAATAATATTAATTGGTCAATATTAGTTCTTTTCACTGAACAATATGGTTGTTTGTATTGAACAATATTATTAGTTGTGCACCACACAAAGCGTTACTTATCAGGGTCTAAATCATTGGAGGAGGTGAGAGGAGAAAAATTCACAAGCAAAATGTAAAAAAAGCATCCTTAATGAGTTTATAGATATAGCTTCTTACAGCAATGTATTCTGAACTGTTGATGAATATCTTGAAGGCATCCACTTTGTTGTGTAATAAAATATCGGATTAAGAGATTTAGATGTGACTAATGATTCTAGTAACATAAACAAGTAAATAATCGTAAATCGAACAAGAACACTGCGGGAAAAACTCTTGAGTTCTTCCCTTAAATTTGGTGTTGTATATATGATGAAATGTGAGCAAGATTGGGAGAGATTGAGAGTGGGAGCCCCCCTACAATGGGGGGTGTGATCCTCTATTTATAGAGGACCAACCCTAAAAGCTAAAATACTATTAATTCATCTCGAACCTTTATTCTAGGGTTTTATTACAATGGTGAATCAAAACATTAAAACTAAATCTATTTTACATTTAAATGTTCTTGTCTTGTCTCGTAAAGTTGACGTTGATTCCTGATTTTGCTGAATTATCTTCTTGTGCTGTGCTCGCCGACTTTGCTCGTGGAGTGACCTCGACCTCGGGGGAGGTCGCCCACTCAGGCAGTCTTTATTCTTCTCTTTCCGACCTCGCCTATGGATCGTCCTTGAGGGAGGTCGCTGGTTAAGGTGAGGTTGATATTCTGTCGAGTCGGGTCGATCCGGGCCTAGGTGTGCCCTGCTGACGTATCGAATACGGGCACATATCCAGTTTGATTTGTGCTACAACACACTATACGAGCAATAAACAATTATAGGTGTGCAATTATGATATATAAGTATAACTGCTTTTCTCAGAAGAAGATATGTAACTCACTTGACCGAAATTGAACTACTACCGCATGAGTATATTCTTTATTGATTTCATTCATATTTGCACCTGAAAATTCAAGCAAAATCATAGCATATGATTATGAATAACACCAGTACAACAATTAAATCAGTTAGTTATGTTAATATATAACCCCTAACTAGTTTCCAAGACATTAAATCTCAAAATACACCTTTAGTACATTAAATCTCAAAATACACCTTTAGTAGCTTGAACAATCAAAGAAGGGAACTGAGTTGTCGGGTTTGCTAGAAAAGTCATTGCATCTTCAGCAGGTCCACACAAAGAACTCCTAATAAATGCTAAAAGAAGCACGAGCTCGACTCCGTAGTTGAACTCCTGCTAGAAAAAATATTCTTTATCTGTATGATGTTTTTTCATGTTTATTGGAAAAAGAAAACCAACGCATGACCAAAATGAAAGTCATCTAACTATTTGGTGGGGGTAGATACTTCTATGCACCAAACGCATCATGCAACTCAAGTGCATTTTTAAATGGTATTACTTATTTTACTAAAAGGTATTAGTTGATTAGTGTTATATGTTTTCATTGAAAAATATTAGTTGTGCACCAATTGCACGGTGCAACTGGTGCACCCAAGTGTAACTCATTGCAGCTACTGACCTCTCACTTGCGAAATATTGGCAAGACATCGTCTTCTACTTCAGATTCATAGTCCAAATTAATAAACCCCTGTATCCAATATAAAGACAAGGTATTAACGGAGACGGCGAAATGACTTGAGATATGGGTGTTTACATGTTAGAGCATACATGGCAGTAAGGCATCACATGTTCCTTAAGAACTTGCATATAAAAAGGGTTCTCGTAGAACTTGGCGAGGTCTTCTTTTGTCTGGAAATGCATAAAGATGGCATGGGTATATTGTTCGGGATTTTGATCAGAAATACGCCCTACACAAGTCAAAAAGTGCCTTATATATTCTTCAGAGGAAGATACCACCAGATAATGGTTCACATTATCCAACCTGTATACTGAAGCAACACATAAAGAGCAGATACCACAATGCTTCTACTTTTATTTACTCCAAATAAACTGCTAAGTAGTACACAAACAGAGCAAGGGCACCAAGAACTAAGCTGAAAATGAAATCAATGAGACATATAAATTTATCATGAACATGAATATGCAAGATCCTGCAGGATGTATGACAAATGAATAGATATTCATTTTGATACTCCCCTCCGTTTTGCAATAAATGTCTTTTTAGACTATAAATTTTGTTCGAAATCATCTGTCTTTTTAACTATTTTCACCCCTGTTCTTCCGAATTTACCCCCCTACGAATTTTTTAATTGAGCAAATCTTTTAGCAAGTAGTATTAATCTGCAACGGAAGGAAGGAGAGGAGAGAGAAAGATATATTAAGGATAAATTCTCTAAATTTTAAGTTTATTAATTTTTTTGTAAATCGCTAAAACGACATGTATTGCGAAACTGAGAGTGATACAATTGAAGTTTTAGGGTTTGATTCTTAGTAGGTTGAAATAGTTAACTATGAGTTCCAATCACATAGTTGAAATAGTTAACCATGCTCGTAGACCTTTTATAAAGCATCACAAGGATCACCTAATGATATGGCAAGGATGTCGCGCATCTGATATTGGGTCGTATAAAGATAATCCAGCATGTCTTTTTCTTCCTCTTCGGACAAATTTTCTTTTGCCTTAAATAGGCATACATGCTCAACAACGTTTCTGCACACGCCAGAATAAGGTTCCTATTATGTTGAAAAAATAGTTATTTAACTTTCAAAAAAGTTTTAACAATTTGTGCAATAAAGGTAGAAAAATTAACTGGCGTTGGCAATCTTGATAATTTGTAGCGTACTTAATATGTACGAGGTCAGCATAGTATCTTTTACCTTTGCTTGGAGAAATACATGCTATTGAAACTGGGAAAACACAGTCTTTATAATGACTACATAAATGGATTGCACTACTAAACGTTGCATAGTTATCATAATTATTTGAGTAGGTTATGAAATCTAATAGATACTCATGAAATGTGTGAGATAACCCTTAGTTATGATATGACGGCCTAAGCACTTTACCGAGGATTAGACTAATATTTCATTCTCATGTAGGAGTACTAAAAGTTTAAAAATATCGATCTGAATTAAATATATTATTGGAAACAGGCCACCAGATTTCTTTGATATTATGTTCTGTTGATTTGTAGTTATACATGGAACTTCAAAGAGTAGATAAATAAATGAAATATGTATTACAACAACAGAAATATATCATGTGTTTCATCACCAACATATGTGACCTTTATGATGTCATCTATACAGACGCATCTAACTGAGTAGAAATTGTATCCAATCTCCTTGAGCTTGAGGTTAATATTTTGCATTCAGTTCCTTAAGGTTGAATTTTTGGAAAGACCTCTCTATCATTCACTTACACTAAAAGTGAAAGAGCCTAACACTCACATTCAACAACTGTGATATAAAATGCCTATTTTTTATCTGTAAATTGAGATTTATATATAAATGTGGAGCTTTCAGGAAAAAGAAAACCACAGTTTAGATTCTCATAATCACTTTTAGCCATATACAGGGTATAAACGAATTTGATGTGAAAATCAGGCAATAGTTATTCAAAAATTGAAATGATACAATTCTTGAAATGCATTGTTTTCAGAATGAAGTGAAAGGCCTACATTTTCAAACTATTGAAGCAAAGGACTTAGATAGACGGTGAAAGAAATGCTATTCCTGAACATCCGGAGTTAGTTTCCAATATGCATCACATTTGATCAAAACTAAGTAGGATATTGCAATGTATTAAACTAGCACATACTCTTCATACATATTATTTTCATGACATTTGCTTTTAGAAAAAAAAAAATCTATATATAGCTACGCATTCGATCTCACATGCATTTGACCTAAAAAACTAGAAGGCAATTCTTCCCAAAAATCCCCACTGGTTCCAAAATACATGTATCAATTACTCTGAAAATCACAGAATTATAATCACGGAAAATATAACCTCATTCTGTGGATGCCACTGCCAGTAGCCAAATTTCCATCCTCAACAGCTAAAATTGCGGTCCTCTTCTGTAACACCCCGTCCCAAAATTAATAAGAAATAAAGGAGTAAATGATTTATGAGTTTTCAATTATTTTAACAATGCTCTTTGTTTTGAAAAGCTTTGATTTCAGGAAGACGGACGAACATTCTGAGCTGGGAGCCCTTCTAGCACATAATAAAGAAAGAAATAAAGTATAAGGTTTGATTATTATTTATTAAATTATCAAAATTTAAAATAGAAGAAATCTACTAATTTAAATCACTTATTTTTATTAGAATTTTTAATAAACAAAACACAACTCAATAAAGCATAATATATATATTTTTTAACTAGATAACATTTTCTTATAATATATACTTTGGTACACAATATAAAAAGCTTAATTTATTCATTGTAGTTTCTTGTTAATCATACTTGTATGCATAAATTGTTTATTGAGGGAGAAATCCTTATTTCCTGATCTCAAACCCAACTCCTTTTCAGTACTTTAAAAATGGGCCGAAGGCCCAAACAAATAAGATAACCAAAATCCAATAAGATGAAATAACTGGAACTAAAAAATTATACAAGTTGCTTGCATATTACATATACAGATTATGGATACATAATACAAAAGATTACTTTCATACTTCTCAAATTATAATCCATGTGTAGTATATACCAAGATATTTTACTAGTATATGTATTAGTATACAAAATTTACTGTTCATCTATGCTTTTCCTTCTATAAAACAAGAGTCTTGTAGGAACAAATCATCACATTTCTCCCTTATTCCCTTGCTGAAACTCTGCAAAAATTACTCCTCTCATATTTTAGCTCCAGAATATGACCAAACAAGAAGAACACCATCTTCATCATCAACACTTTTTACACCAAGAATACCAAAATTCTCATCCACTCAAACACTAAGCTTTATACAAATTAAAGCTTTAGTCTTACCAAAACTCACAGCCATCTTCACCACCAAGCACCCACCTCCTTCCTCCCTCATCTCAGGCGGCGCCACCGCCACACCACCGCCGGAAACCGGCCGCCGGTGACCTTTATCGTTGCATCCAACCCATACACCAAAATCATCCCCACAACACGGGTAACCTAAATCCACAAACCGATTGTTCATATAACTTTTCATTTGAGAGTAATTGAATTTTAAAGTTTCGAATCTTACCTTTTCCAAAATCGCCGCCGTCGCACCGCTGCACGGTTGGTCTCGATTCTGGTGCCAATTGAAAGCCCTTGACGAGTAGAACAAAAGCCCTCAAACAATTTAATGATCCGGCTCGAGACACCTTCGATTTGTCACCGGAAAAATTAAGGTTAAAAACTTAAAAACCCATCTCTTTTCATAATTGAATCTATATATTCTTATCTTTCTTTGTGTGTATGTGTGCGCATCTATCATATTCATAATTGTCTTCGTGTTTAATTTATGGGTCTGAAATTTTGAGACAAGAAAAGACGTATGTGTGCAGAAAGCAGGAGAGCCTGATGTGTGGGTGTGTGTTTCTGGAAAATTAGAGAGAGAGAGAAAAGCGTGCGTGTGTGTGTATTATATAATTTATATGATATGTGGTGTGTAAAATTAATATATTATATTTAATATTACTAGTGTGTGTTAATAAAGTGTGCTGAGTGTGTGTTAATAGTGTAGGAGCGTGCGTGACTAATGTATGTGTGAGTTGTATATTTGTTATATGTATGTACGGTATGTAGTGTGTGTTACTTAATTACTATTATCTTTATTATAATATTATAAGTTCTTAAATAAATTATTTACTTAAAGAAAAATATAATTAAGAATTTCTTCAAAATGGTTTGTGTTAAAAGTACAAAAATAATTTTCTGGATATGATATATGTTACGAAATTGTTAAGGAAAACATGTGTGTAAAATATAAATGAGTTGTTCTATAATTGTTATGGTTTACTTCAATTGATATATATGTGAAATTATATTTGATTATTTGATTAAATTGGTGATGATCATGAAATTACTTATGACAATATAAAAGAAGGAATATTATTAAGTAATTTAAGAATCAAGAGTTTTGATGATAATTAAACTTTGAAGAAAATGTGCTGGGAGAAGTGCTTCAGGACCAGAGGCTCAGGACGTCCCTACAACTTGAGTTATTCTCCACAAGTATTCAAAAACAGTTCTAACTTATCTATAAAGTTATAAGGTGGGTAACACTTAATTACTCTTGTATTAGTTAGTTTAATTTCTGTGTATGATGCAAATAGGCAGATCTTCGGATTTTGCTTGATTTTGCTCTGTGTGGATTACGTTGTGTGGATTATGCTGTGTGGAATTAAGCTGTGTGGATTATGCTGTGTGGAATTACGCTGTGTGGATTAGCCGGGTCGACGGGCCTTGGCATGTACTCATTTCTTCACATCAAATGACTTTCTTTAATGCATTAGTATATTGAGTGTTATCCCACTGAGCTTCCTCTCCGGGGGAAGACTCATGATGCTACTTTAACTTTTCAGGTCCTGTTGACGACGAGACGGACGTGTGACTGACTGGGGAGACTCCGTTAAATCTATTTAGTGTGTTTTACTACTTATGTAAGAAATGGATTAAGTATTAGTTTGTCTTAAATTATGGTTTTGAATTATGTATGAATTTTTAGAATAAGTGCTTGAATCTTTTGCAAACTACTAGTCAGTCATTTGAGTTGTTAAACTATTGTTTTGAATGTTTGATTTCATAACTATGTGAATATTGCTAGTTCAGGTAATCAAGTCTTTTTCAAACCCCTAGGTTAATGTGTCGACCCTTTTAATGTTAAAATTGCATGCATGATAGGTATCTTAAATGACATCTCTTCTTATATGTTAGTCATAATATACTACTTTTGGAATTGTCTTATTTAAATATGTGTTTGGCTTAGAAATGTGGGTAATTCACGAGTTAGACACAAGCATGATTAGACAATTAATACAATAATATATACGTATATATATATAATAAAAAAATGACTCGTGTTTTCATAAATGTGGTCTTCCGCTTTAATCACTTTAAGTATAAAGTTAAAATTATTCCAACCTCAAATGAATTTTCTCCTAAGTGAGTGGCGTCGATTTTTGGGGCGCTACATCTTCCCCTTCTTTGCCAATTGACATAAATTTCCTCTCGTACCTACAAACGGCAAAACTAATGGTTGAATTTCAAAAGGCGAAATTGAAGAAAATAAAAAGGAATTGCATAAAATTCAGATGTATTACCTGCGTGTCTCCAAGCTAAATTTGTGGTTGATCTTGAAAACGCTAGGGTTGTGCGATGGCGGAGGTAGCGAGGAAGAGTATATGGAGTGAAAATGTGACCTAGAATCTGCATTTCGGTTGTTCTTCTCCCTCTCAACTTCACTCTGGAGTGAGAAGATAGTTTGTAAAGTGAAATGGAAATGGGTGGATGGCGAAACAACAATTTAAATGGAAGAGCTTAATTTGTATTGGCGCTAATTATATTTCTTCTACTTTTACCAATTCACGTATTAATTGGGTGTTTTTTTATCGGGCAAATAGTGACTCTAATTCATGTCATCACACGACATAGGTAGTTGTTGGTCCCGATTTGAAAACTCCATTAGTGTGGAAAATACCAATTGTAATGCATATAAAACAGGGGTGAGGGAATGGTGGTTCCAATTTTTTTTGTTTTTAAGAACGATGTGTGTTTTGCTTATAATCAAATCGCTATAGCAAAAAAAGACATAAAGCATAAAAAAAACACACGATTTTATAGTGGTTCGGACAACTCGTCCTACATCCACTCTTCCCTTCATGGGGCACCAACTTAACCAACAGATGTTTACCGTGTTCTCACTCAAACGGGACTTATCACCCTCACGGGATCGCCTACCCTCCCTTTCGGGATTGCTTAGATGTTTACCGAGTTCTCACTCAAACGGGACTTATCTCCCTCACGGGATTGTCTCTACCCTCCCTTTCGGATTCTTTAGATGTTCTACCGGGTTCTCACTCACCTACAAACTTAACCTATCAAACCGATTTGGGTAAGGTTTGTTTGGTTTCAATTAGGTTGAGATTTTCCCTTACATTTGTTTTAGTCTCAATGCTTGGGATGGGAAAATCTCTCTAAACTAGGATATTACATTTGTCTTTAGATCTGTGGATAGAACACTCTCGAATATATGGGTGTATTTCTTTTCTTTCGGTGTTATGGTGGAAATCTTTAGATGATTTGGCTTGATGGATGTTTCACGCATTTTTCCACACGAATAATGAAGGAAGAACTTGTATTTATAGTGTGGATTTGAATGTTACCGTTAGATGGAGTCACATTCAAATCCATACTATTCTGTAGCTTTTTGCGGCTTTTTTCGAGCTTGTTGTCTTCCTCTTTGGTCCACGTCAAATTGAATCTAACGACTATAATCTTGAGGATCATTAAAGAGTCTTGAGATTATCGATCCTCGAAACTTCTTCGAACTCGGGCTTCCTTGGACTCGAGATTCTTGATTGACGGACTTCTCTTGGCCGGACCTTGTCGATCGGTATCTTGACACTCGAAATTAATGGTTAAGCTCTTCGACTTGAACATCGACCCCTCGGTCACTTTTCGGCTTCTTGATCATCGATGGCGTTCGATTCTCGATGAACATGACTTGAGATGACTTCTCTCTGATTTCTTCTACTTTGATCGATTATCTCATCGATCGGTCGATCTCTTGTCAGTCGGACATATCAGTTTATCTGCATCAGATTAGTACATCAGGTTAGTTGAATCAGGTTATCTTATCTGATCTCGATCAGTCTCATCTGCTCCTCTTCTGATCTGCAACCTCCTCTTCTGATCTGGTCATTTGATCTTCTGATCAGCTGGCTTAGCTTTTCTTTTCTTCTGATTTTGCTTTCGGCTCATCGTGATTAACTCAGGGAACTCATCTTACTTCATTTGATCTCGATCGGCCTAAATCTGCGACCTCGTCGATCTTGATCATCTTCATCTGATTTCGTGAGTTTCCCCTTAACTTGTTCTCTCGTTCCCCCTCAACTTGTTATCTGTAGATTAGCTTCAATAGCACAAGTTGATAATGTTTTGGCATAATTCATCAAAACTAAAATATCCCAACAGTAGTAGTGTTCTAACCTTTCATGTGAAATTTGTTCATAATATAATATTAATATTATTATACTTGTAAATTGATATTACTACTCTTATACTACTTCCATCGCAACTCTTTCTTCACTGTTACTGTTTTCTCGTATTTTAGCGAACGGATTTTTTATTAGTATTTAAAATGATAAAGTAATTTTTAAGGAGACGTATAATAGAGGAGAGATAGATCTATCATACCCCTTCTTAAAAGTTATTTTATCATTTCAAATACTAATAAACAACTCGATCACTAAAACACGAGAAAAAAGGTAGTGTGAAGAAAAAGTTGGGACGGAGGGAGTAAATTAATATTTATAGTATTTAATGATATGATCTCAATTTACCAGTGTAATAATACTTGTTGGTCCCGTGAAAAGCTATGTAATACATATAAAACAGGGGTGAGAGAGTAATGATTCAAATTTTTTTTAAACGATGTGTTTTGTTTATAACCAAATACATATGGTAAGTAAGAACATAAGCAATAAAGAACACACAATTTTATAGTGGTTCGGAGTCCAACTCCTACATCCACTCTTCCCTTCATGGGGCACTTCCTTAATCCAAAGGAAACCTTAGTTTACGGTGTTAGGCACACCATCTTACATATATTTATGGAGCTCTCACTCAACGGGACTTATCTCCCTCACGGGATCGCCTATAGATGTTTAATGAGTTCTCACTCTGTCGGGACTTATCTTCCTCATGGGATTGCCTACCCTCCCTTTCGGGATTGCCTCTTAACTACCTCACTTAACCACTATTTCTCTCTCAAGAAAGGGTTTGGGTTGTTAGTGTTAGTGTCCTAGAGACAAATAGTAAGGACATAATACTGGATGATATTCAGTTTAATTTAATATTATAGTTCACTTAATATTAATGTATGTCAATACACTTGTTTGAATATTATGTTTGATTATTTGCATTTATTCATACAAGTGTTCCCATGAGTCATTGCTGTCATTGAGATTGTGAGAACTCAGATGACTTAAGCATGATTCTCAAATAGCCCCGATCAAGGATCATCAAGAATGGGATATTGATGATGCAATGGAGATTGGTGTGCGATCTGCATCATACTCTTAGAGAGTGTAGTAAGATCTCACTTACCGTAAGATACTAGGTATCTCATGATGGATGCACAAATACCATAAAGGGTATTGGTATACCCATCCGAGAAACCGTTTGATGTATTTCCACTATATGTGTCTACGGGTGTCTCGGTTAGTGGGAGCGATGCGATACTCCTTTGACTTGAGGTCAATACGCACGACATGTGTGGGATGATAAACTTTGACCATGACCAACGCTTGCACCCTAACCATGGGTAGATATGGCTTGGATTTGGTTCATCACGAAGTGCATGTGCGTGGTAGTTGAGCCAAGAATAGGATTCATTCCTCAAAGTGGATTTAGAGAGAATACTCATCTTCTCATCATAATTGGATCTAAGTCATCGGTCGATGCACGTCAACTTAAACTTTGTGGCTAAGTGTGACATACATGATCAATTAGTGATTAGAGTTAATATGATTAAGTTATTTGAATAGACACTTCATCATGTTCAAGACTTAATCGAGTATTCACGAATGAAATGAGGAAATTGTAATAGCCCATGCTTTAGTTGCAGGTAGTTGCATGTTTCTCGCAACGTACCTCATATATTGAGAATGTCTGATTTATTGTATAGGGTTCAATTAAGACCGTTAGTTTGACTAATCGCTCGATATATGAGGGTTTATGGGTCACACTACAAGTAGTTCCCTTTTACGGATTATAGTTGGTTGATTAAATGTTAAATTGGATTTAATATTTAATTTATGAAGAATTAATTAATAATAGATTAATTTGGAATGAATTATTATTAATGTTTAATTAAATTGGATTTAATTAAATAGGAATTTCCAATAATAATATATGGAATATTATTATAGGATTTAATATATATGGAATCAAATCCATAGAGATTTGATATACATGGGAATTAAATCCGTAGAGATTTTATATATGGAAAATAAATCTAAGAGATTTATTTTATAAGATTAGGGATTTTATTTCCTAATCAGGTTAGCTTAAGATTTAAGCTGGGCCTTCTCCTATATATATGAGATCTTGGGAATTCACAAATAACGTTAATTCATTATTCTCTCCATAAGATCTAGAGTTAGAATTTTCCTAGCAAATTCATCTCGGGATTCAATGCTGGCAAATTCGTGCAAGTCCGTGATTGGGGATTAAGTGGATACCATAGTAGAGAAATATGCGCTCTTTATATTTACAAGTATTTAATTATGCAATTATATGTTCGTTGTTGGTGAACTATTTAATTCCGTTGCGCATGTATTGCGTGTTTACGTGCCTCTAAATTCCAACAGTGGTATCAGAGCGCAGGCTCTTGATTTAATTGTATAATTGAATTAGGTTTATTTTTTTTAATTATGAACTGGGTGCGACCGATTTTAGAAATCAAATTGTACCATGGGTATTTGTTTATTTGAGTTCACAAATTGAATTCGAGATGGTTCTTCGTCTGTCTCTGGTCTTCGCGGCTGCGATGTGCACCCACATCGATGAATCGACGGGGTTACGCGACTCTGTCACTCTCTGGTTCTGATGGCAAATTCGCACACGTACGACGACTCTATTGGCTGCGATTTGGGTCGATTTAATCGGCGCGGCGGTGATTTCGCCCGTGATTAACGAATCGAGGCTGTTTCGTTGCCTTTGGGGTTGTCACCGTGTCGATTTTGCACTTTTGGAGCGTTGGTGATGGCGAGTCGCCCGCGCGCGCCTAGCGGCGGCGGCAACTCGCCCACGCACTTGCAACGACGGCAGAGGCCCACTCGATTGCGTGGTTGACGATGGTGATTCTGCTTGGTCTTGTCGTGGTTGATGCATGTTCTTATTTTTTGGTTGCTTTTCAATTCAATGTTTGCTGATTGTTTTGATTCGAACCTTGCCTTGATGTTACCCTTTTACACACTGAAACCTCGATGATTTTGAAAGCCTTTAAATACTGGAAATTTGTTAATGACTGGGTTGAATTGTTGATGATGAATGAAGGTTTGGTGTTTGGGTTTTGGAAATTTGACGTCCCGAATTACGATTTGGATCTGGAAATTTGGGCGGTGATGTGGGGAGAGACCCGGGTGAAAATTTAATTTTCACTAGGCCCTCTTTGAGCAATTTTTGAAATTGCATCTGAGCCCTAAGAAAACCAATAAATATTTTAATTTAAAATTTTATTTTAAGATTAAAATTTTATCGGTCGGACCGAAAATTAAAATTAATTGGATTAATTGAATTTTAATAATTAATTGATTGGATGAAATTAAAATTGGATTTTAATTTTGTTTAAGTGTTTTGATAAATTATTAAATCCCACTTGGTTAACAATTTAATTTAATTCGTTAACGCATTTATAGTCCGCTTTATAATTGTTTGGGTAGGCGGCACCCAATAATTGTCGGACCGATTAATTGTTTGGGTAGACGGTGCCCATATAAATGTTAGTCCGTGTAAATCATGTTTGGGTAGGCGGCGCCCAATAATTGCTCAAATGTGATGTAGATTAACATGTTGGATCACGATTAAGCAATTAATACCATGCCTTTAAAATGTTCCTCACTAAAATATGGTTTTCTCATTAAATTGATAAGATGTCTTCCATCAAAATTAAAAGTAAACCGGAGATTTCGTTCCAATGAGTACTTAAAGACCCTCATCTTTTGCTCGGATCTACATCTAACATGACTTTTATAGGGACATGTAATGTCGCCGCTTGATGGTTGTAAACCAACTTAACTTTGTTTTGCTAGCCCTCGCGGGGAACAAAGGGTAAGGGACATCAGTCGAACTAGGTTTGACAAACTAGGAATTGCAGTTTTGCAATTGGTTTGGAGACCTACCAGTTATGCTATTGTAATGATCAGCCCTCGCTGGGATTATGATAGTAGTAATGTGGATCCTAGTCGATTATAATTTATATTTGATATAAATTCGTACTTTTCCGATGAGGTCGTTAAGTATGTGAAAATAATGGAGACAAAATAAACACAAAAGAAAGACCATGTTTATTTTGATTGCTGAATATTGATCATAGGAATTATGTGTTTAATTCCCGTTTTATTTTATTTCTCTTGGTTAGTTGAAATGTATAACTGTTATTGAGATGTGTTTTGGAAACAAACTAAATTGGATAGGCCAAATTTTCTGGACTGGCACCGAAACATGTGTTTGGTGCTAAGACAAGAAAAGATTGAGTACGTGTTGGACACGCCAATCCCGGTTACCCCTACAGCTGGTTCCCTGAGGCAGCCACGTTTGACGTAGCAACTCAGAAGAAACATCAAGAGGATATTTTTCAGGCTCAGTGTGTGATGTTGTTCGGCATGACGATATACATAGGTAATGTGAGAAAATGGGTCCCTTCTAGATGCTCAAGCATCTGAAGGATCTCTTTGATTCTGAATCTCATTCTGAGATATATGAAGTGATGAGAGATCTGTTCAGATGCCTGTTAGCTAAAGAAGAGAAGATTTCACCTCATGTGCTAATGATGATAGGCCTAATTGAGAAACTTGGTAATTTAGGCATTGAACTAAAGGACCAACATTTTTCATTTATGCTATCCTCCAGTCGCTTCAGGATTCATATTTTGGCTTCATTGTGAACTACAATATGAATAAGACGGATGCCACCATGCCTGAACATCACAACGTGCTCAAGACTTTTGAGTTCACTATCACTAAGATGGTGATCAAAAGAAGGAGAGGGTAAACAATGATGTGTGCCTCTACTATAAGTAGAAGAGGACACTTGAAGAAGGATTATAAGGTCCTGGTTGCTAAAAGGAAGGCACTGGGTGCTTCTGGCACTAGAACATGTATGTTTATTATTAAGATAGACATATCCACAAATAGCGCTAACTGTTGGGTATTAGATACCTGATATGGCTCACACATTTTTACGAATGTGAAGGGGCTCATGTGTCTTAGGGCAGTTAGGGCGGGTAAAGTCGTCTTATACGTGGAAATGAAGCAAGAGTTGCTAACTTAACGTGTGAGACTTATGTGTTAGACTTACCCTTTGGTTTAAGATTAGAACTTAATGATTGTCATTTCGTTCTTCCCATTACTCGCAAAATTATTTCCGTTCCCATGTTGGACATTGAGGGTTAGTCCTTCCATTTTAGTGATAATAATTGTTATTTCATGTTGAATGGTGTAGTTTATGGGAATTCCCTTATGGTGAATGGTTTATACTTATTGCATTGTGCATATAATGTTCTTAATATACAAAATAAAAGACTCAAACTTAGTAATCATGAAAACCCGACTTACTTATGGCATTGTAGACTTGAACGAGAAAAGAATTGCAAGGTTAAGAAAGTTAGACTACTTAACCCCATTCCACTGTGAGTCTTATGGAGATTGTGAATCTTATCTTATGAACAAGATGATCAACAGACCTTTTTTTGGGAAAGGGGTGCATGCCAAAGAAGTTCTAGAGTTGATCTACAACGATGTTTGTGGATCATTGTCCACTCTAGCTAGGGGTCACTTCGGATACTTCATCACTTTTACTGATGATTTCTCGAGATACGGATATGTGTATAATATGAAACACAGATTCGAATCTTTTGAGAAATTCAAAGAGTTTAAGGCTGAAGTAGAGAAGAACCTTGGTAAGAGTATCAAGACTCTTCGATCAGATCAAGGAGGTGAATACCTTAGCCATGAATTCATTGATTACTTGAAGTTACATGGAATCCAGTCACAGTGGACTCCTCCCGGAACACCTCAGATGAATGGTGTGTCCGAGAGAAGAAACTGAGCCCTGTTAGACATGGTAAGGTCCATGATGAGCTTTTTCTCTCTTCCGACATTCTCATGGGGATACGCGTTACAAACCTTAATTTACATTCTGAATAGGATTCCATCTAAATCGGTTGAGCATAGGCCATATGAACTGTGGTGTTGCAAGAAGCCAACTTTTACACATATCAAAACATGGGGTTGCCCCGCGATTGTGAAAAGGATGCTTACCGACAAGTTGGAATCCAAAGGTGAAAAGGGTTACTTTGTGGGATATCCTAAGGAAACTAAAGGATATTACTTCTATCTACCTGAGAAATAATCAGTGATTGTTTCTAGGCAGACTAAGTTCCTCGAAGAAGACAATGTCTTTAAGGAACAAGGTCGTAAGCTGATAGAACTTGAAGAAATTCAAGAACCACAAATTAACAAAGAGACTGATATCTTGTCAAAGCAACATGACAAAGAATCAGTGGGAGCATTCAGCAACTTTCACGGTGGGAGTCTTTCACTAGGTGATCGTCTTTCAGCCAGTGGGAGCGTAATTGGAGTATGTTTGCCAGTGCAAGAACCTCCAAGTGGGCTGAATGTGAACATCATAGTTCAAACTCCCGCCCAAGAGGCATCTGAAAGTGTAGCTCTTGAGGACTCTCCGGACATTGATGAAATCGATGCACCACAAAATTTTCACAATCAGAATGTACAGCCTGCACAACCACAACTCCGTAAGTCAATTAGGAATCGTAATCCGCCCATTAAATACGGTTACCTCTTGGAGGAACTCAATAATGTGGTCATACCGGATAAAGACGATCCTAATACTTACTCTGAAGCAATATCAGATATTGATTTAGGGAAGTGGCATGAAGCCATGAAATCCGAGATGGACTCGATGTACACCAATCAAGCCTGGGACTTGGTTGAGTTGCCTAAAGGGGTTAGACCTATATGTTGCGATTGAGTCTTCAAGCGGAAGACCAATGCAAATGGCAAAGTACAAACCTACAAAGCTAGGTTGGTGGCGAAGGATTATAGTCAACGTGAAGGCATTGACTATGACGAGACCTTCTCACCAGTTTCAAAGATCAAGTCCATTCGAATTTTACTTGTGATAGCAGCACACTATGATTATGAGATTTGGCAGATGGATGTCAAAACAGCTTTCCTCAATAGAAACATTGATAAGGAAGTGTTTATGACTCAACCAGAAGGTTTTACATCTAAGTCAAATTCTAATCTAGTATGCAGTCTAAAGATATACATTTATGGATTGAAGCAAACTTCTAGGAGTTGGAATATCCGATTTGATGAAGCTATCAAGTCTTTTGACTTCATCATAAATTTCGAAGATCCTTGTATTTTTTGTAAACACAGCGGGAAGAATATTGTTTTCATAATTGGGTATGTCGATGACATATTGATTTTGGGAAACAATATCCCGTTAATGCAGTCCATTAAAGATTTGTTGTTAAAGACCTTTATGATGAAGGGTCTTGGTGAAGCCTGGTACATCCTAGGGATCATGATCCACAGGGATAGATCCAAGAGGATGTTGGGGCTGTCACAGTACACCTATGTAGACAAGGTGTTGAAGCGTTTTGCGATGGAGAACTCTAAGAGAGGATCTCTATCGGCAAATCATGGGATAAAGCTATCAAAGAAGGATTGTCCTTCTGTTGAAGCTGATATCAAGCACATGAAAGATGTCCCATATGCGTATGCAATTGGGTCAATCATGTACGCCATGACTTGCACTAGGCCAAACGTGGCCTACACTATCAACATCACTGGTAGATACCAACAGAATCTGGGTGAGTCTCACTGGATTGCTGTCAAGACCATTCTGAAGTATCTCAGACGAACTAAAGAATATTTTCTTGTCTACGGTGGACAGTCAGAACTAATAGTGACTGGTTAAGCTGACACAAGTTTCCAATTCGACTGTGATGATTACAAATCACAGTCAAGTTACGTTTCACTCTCAATAATGAGGCGGTCAGTTGGAATAGTTCCAAGCAAAAGGACCGCAGATTCAACAACCGAAGTTGAGTACATTGTTGTATCAGAAGCCTCAAGGAGACTGTCTAGATTTTATAGTTCTTAAAAGAACTAGGGGTAGTTCTGAGTGCCAGTTGTCTAATAAAATTGTATTAAGACAACGTTGGTGCGAATGCGCAAGCAAAGAAACCGAGATCAGCAAACAGAAGCAAGCATGTACCCAAACTTATCATTTGATCTGAGAGATCATAACGATAGGAGAAATAGAATTAAAATGTATTCCCACATATTTAATTTGGAAGATCATTTCATCAAAACACTGAATGTTCATGTACACACTAGACATTTGATGGTCTAGGGGTTAGACATGTAGGTGATTGACTCTAGTCCAAGTGGGAGATTATTAGTGTTAATGTCCTAGAGACAATCTATTGTAAGGACATAATACTCGATGATATTCAGTTTGATTTAATATTATAGTTCACTTAATATTAATGTATGGCAATACACGTGTTTGAATATTATGTTTCATTGTTTGCATTTATTCATACAAGTGTTCCCATGAGTCATTGTTGTCATTGAGATTGTGAGAACTCAGATGACTTAAGCATGATTATCAAATAACCCCGATCAAGAATCATCAAGAATGAGATATTGATGATGTAATGGAGATTGGTGTGCGATCTGCATCATACTCTTAGAGAGTGTAGTACGATCTCACTTACTACGAGATACTAGGTATCTCATGATGGATGCACAAATACCTTAGAGGGTATTGATATACCCATCCGAGAAACCGTTTGATGTATTTCCACTATATGTGTCTACGGGTGTCTCGATTCTTTGAGGAGCGATGCGATACTCCTTTGACTTGAGGTCAATACGCACGACATGTGTGGGATGATGAACTTTGACCATGACCGACGCTTGCACCTTAACCATGGGTAGATATGGCTTGGATTGGGTTCATCACGAAGTGCATGTGCATGGTAGTTGAGCCAATAATAGGATTCATTCCTCAAAGTGGATTTAGAGAGAATACTGATCTTCTCATCATAATTGGATCTAAGTCATCGGTCGATGCACGTCAACTTAGACTTTGTGGCTAAGTGTGACATACATGATCAATTAGTGATTAGAGTTAATATGATTAAGTTATTTGAATAGACACTTCATCATGTTCAAGACTTAATCGAGTATTCAAGAATGAAATGAGGAAATTGTAATAGCCCATGCTTCAGTTACAGGTAGTTGCATGTTTCTCGCAACATACCTCATATATTGAGAATGTCTGATTTATTGTCTAGGGTTCAATTAAGACCGTTAGTTTGACTAATCGCTGATATATGAGGGTCTATGGGTCACACAACAAGTAGTTCCCTTTTACGGATTATAGTTGGTTGATTAAATGTTAAATTGGATTTAATATTTAATTTATGAAGAATTAATTAATAATAGATTAATTTGGAATGAATTATTATTAATGTTTAATTAAATTTGATTTAATTAAATAGGAATTCCCAATAATAATATATGGAATATTATTATAGGATTTAATATATATGGAATCAAATCCGTAGAGATTTGATATACATGGGAATTAAATCCGTAGAGATTTTATATATGGGAAATAAATCTAAGAGATTTATTTTATAAGATTAGGGATTTTATTTCCTAATCAGGTTAGCTTAAGATTTAAGCTGGGCATTCTCCTATATATATGAGATCTTGGGAATTCACAAATAACGTTAATTCATTATTCTCTCCATAAGATCTAGAGTTAGAATTTTCCTAGCAAATTCATCTCGGGATTCAACGCTGGCAAATTCGTGCAAGTCCGTGATTGGGGATTACGTGGATACCATAGTAGAGAAATATGTGTACTATTTACTGTAAGGTTTCTCTTTATATTTACACGTATTTAATTATGCAATTATATGTTCGTTGTTAGTGAACTGTTTAATTGCACATGTATTACGTGTTTACATGTCTAAATTCCAACATGGGTTTGGTGTTATTTTCAACTATGTGAGATTTTCCCTTACATTGTTTTAGCCTTTAAGTTAAGGTTGGAAAAATCTCTCTAAGCTTGGGATTTGGCATTTATGCTTAGATATAATGAAGAACACTCTTGGATAAATTTGGATATTTAATGTTCTGTGTTCTTGAATGGAGATGCTTGAATATTTGGCTTTAATCTTCACTTTGCAGCATCCTCTATTTTCTTTTGAAGATAGTGCAATGTATTTATAGTGTGGATTTGAATATTACCGGTGGAGAGTAAATTCAAATCCATACTAATAGTCTTCCAGCTTTTTTTGTCCTTTTGCACTGTTGCTTGCAGCTTTATGTCACATCCATATATGTGTTGTCATCTTCTCTTTGGCCAGCTTTTTGTGTGTCTAACGAATCAGATCAGCCCGCCAGAATACTGTTCAGCTCTTCTGATTTTGGTCGTCTGATTCTGGTTGCCTGATTCTGGTCGCCTGATTCTGGTATGCATATTTCTGGTATGCAGATTTCTAGTTTGCAGTTTCTGGTATGCAGTTTTATGGTCTTCTAATATCTGTCTTCTGATTTCAGTTACCTGATTTCTTCTCGCCTGATCTGATCAGCTCGCCTGATCTGATCAGCAAAACATCAGGTCAGCATATCAGGTCAGCAACATCAGGTCAGCTGCTTCAGGTCAGCAGCATCAGGTCAGTTGCATCAGGTCAATAGCATCAGGTCAACTGCATCAGGTCAACTGCATCAGGTCAACTGCATCAGGTCAGCTGCATCTGGTCAACTGCATCAGGTCAGCTGCATCAGCACTTCTTCTTCACAAATCAACATGCTTCTTCTTTTTCAGCTCATCAGTTTACATGGAACTCATCCTACTCATCTGATCTCGATCAGCCTCGTCTGCAGCCTCGTCTGATCTCGATCATCTTCGTCTGATTTCATGAGTTCCCCCTTAACTTGTTCTCTCGTTCCCCCTCAACTTGTTATCTGTAGATTAACTTAAATAACACAAGTTGATAATGTTTTGGCATAATTCATCAAAACTAAAATATCTCAACAATTTCTCTCTTTTTGATAATAACGCCAAAATAATAAAATATATGCACTTTTCAAAAAATGGGTTTTTCAAAAAGATCAGTTCAGATGGTCACATATGAAAACAATGAATGTTTTGTTGGTCCCGTGAAAACTATGTAATGCATATAAAACAGGGGTGAGGGAATAATGATTCAATTTATTTTTTTTAAACGATGTGTTTTGTTTATAACCAAATGCATATGGTAAGTAAGAACATAAAGCAATAAAGAACACACAATTTTATAGTGGTTCGGAGTCCAACTTCTACATCCACTCTTCCCTTCATGGGGAACCTCCTTAATCCAAATGAAACCTTAGTTTACGGTGTTAGGCACACCATCATACAGATATTTATGGAGCTCTCACTCAACGGGACTTATCTCCCTCACGGGATCAACAAAAATCTACATGTTCTTGAAGATTAATAGATAAATGCTTGTGTTTACTTATTAAATATAAAAATGACATGTTTATGAGCCCCTTATACTCCAATAAACCTGTTTGTATGTATGTAAATGTATGGGTTTGATATCTTGTGTTTTGAAGTATGAATGTAGCCTATAGATGTTTAATGAATTCTCACTCTCTCAGGACTTATCTCCCTCACTGGATTGTCTACCCTCCCTTTCGGGATTGCCTCTTAACTACCTCACTTATGTTGGGATTATACTGAAAAGTATGCTTTTTACTTTGCATAATCGAAACCGAATTTTCAGACTTATTTACTGAAATAAATTGTTTATCACCGATGCTTTAAATATGATTGAATGTTATATATATTTACTGCATAACAATTCAATAATTCATACGTGTTACGCTGTAGTTAATTTAGTGATACCAGATCACAGAAGATTAAATTAAATTAACATCCCTTGTAACTACTAAAAAGTCGCCATTCACGACCTAGATGGAAATGAACAACCATCGCGAAAGGTTGAGGTGTAAGGCTCAGATTGGTTTGTCTTGACTAAGAGATTACACTAGTGCATGATCTTGTTGAATAGGACCTCTGAGGAGGATAAATTCTTGAGAATCGAACAAGGAAGAATTAGACCTCGGTGGTTCGTTGTTTCCTAACCTTCGTCCCCTTAAATAGGATCACGTGGGATTGGTAACTATTGCTTTGACTTATCATGGGTAGCGAATCAGAGAGATTCAATACTTTTTATCTTGGGCAATATTATTGGTCACATGTGATTGCTAAGATTTAATACGAAGAATCGTGTGCTAGTACGCTTGCTTGATTTGCCCCCTTGGGAGGTTCATAAGTTTTATCATACCAAATCTTGCAAGTGGAATTAGTTTCCTAGGTATGGATAATAATGTTGAACCGTTCTCTACCACCAAGGACAAAAGATGTTAATTAATGGAAAGCTATTTCAAAGGCTTGAATTAATTAATGGGCTAGATAATCTTAAACACGGAAATAATGACCGGGAGCCATATTGATTTGTAATATGGGTTAAGATGGATAGTCTTGATATTAATTATGTAGTGGGATTAATTAATATTTATGGGCTTGAATTATATTGTGGCTCAATATTAGATATTCAAGGTCCATTAGAAGGTCCAATCTTAATTCTCCTAAAGGCCCCCTGAGTAGCCCAACAAATAGTCCAATAACTGAAAAAGGTGATTAAAATAAAATAAATATTGTTGCTTAATTTTTCCTCTTATTTTCGAAATTTATGGATAAAAGAGGGAGAAAAATTTTCTTTGAATTTTGTTATGGAATGAAGATATGTATTCTTGGAATACAAGATTATCTCATTAAATTCAAGAAATCTCCCACTTGGTTATCTATATAGAAAATTTCGAAATTTTGGAAATATAGTGGGCAAGAAAGATTTTCTTGATTTTCTTGAAAAGATATTATGGAAGATATGTATTTCTTGAAATACAAGAATATCTCATAAATTCAAGAAGATCAAAATCTTGGAATCTTGCTTAAATATTTTCGAAATTTGTCCATAATTGAGGAGGTGGGATTTTTGTGGAATATTTTAATTTTGGGAAAAAGAATATAGAAGATATATTCAAGTTTTCTTGGTGACCAAGAAAAGTCTTTTCCCACATTATTTTTCTACAAGAATTTCGACCAACTCCTCTCCTATAAATAGGGGATGATTGGTTCATTCCCAAGTACAATTCCATGTGCTGGAAATATTAGCAAATCCACAAAGGTGGTGCAACAAAGTTTATTTTTTCCTTTTGTTAATTGTTAACGAAAGTGTCCTTCCAATTTGGATAGTTGAGCAAGGGCTAAGGGAATACTTGGGAAGTCCTTTTGGTTAGTCCGTCCGACCGAAGTCACTGCTATCCCGAGAGGTACGTTCACGTAAACCCGTAGTTTCCGCATGAGTAGGTTTTACGTGGCTTTTTATATGCATGATATGTTGTTGCGATTATTATTTGAATTAATATAGGATTAATTCATGCTAGTAATAATTAATGAATTAAATTTGTATTTAAATGTCACCTCGAATAGATCTGTGCAACTCATTCCCCAACAATCGGTATCGAGCCCAATCATTTGAGTGCTCAATTTTTTAAATTGTAATTTAATTAAATGGACATTAAATTTGAAATTGGATAGTAGAACTGTTTATATCTGTTTTGCGGTATCCAATTGTCATGGATTTTAATGTTTATTTTTGCATGCATATAAACTGTGGTTTTTTAATTCGATTCGTTCGGATTTGTTTTGCCTCGTGAGAAAATCCACGAGTAGACTAGGATTTGTTTGATTTGATCAATGTAATAGACTAGTTTAGATCTAGGTTTATTTATTTTTTGTAAATAAATTGTAACCGGATCGAAAACGAAAGAGATGAAGAATTAAAGGACGAAATCGAGAACCCGGTACGCTGGCGCTTGGCACGTGTGTCTTGGGCGAGGCCGAAGCGGCCGAAAGACCAGGAGAAGGCCGCTTGGACGGGGCGGTGGCGCCCAGCCGAAAGACGATCGGGCGGATGCCGCAGCGCCCGCAGAGGACGCGACTAGACAGAGGCGAAGCGCGAAGCGCTTGTGGATCGCTGCGTGGATGCACGCGTCGCTGAGAATCGCCGACTCTGCCGCGATACCGCCGAGGCGTGTCGAGGCATTAGCGGGCGAGGGCCTGCCGGGGCGGTGCCGAGTCGCCGAGGCCCCGAGCCAAGTGGCCGGCGGATCTTGGCGTCATCCCACCAAGGAAATAAGGGCGTGGCGGTTCGAGACGGAAGTATTTTTCCGAGACGAACGAGTGGGAGAAATTCGAGACGTGTTTCTTCAAGATCAAGCCAAGAAAAATCAAACCATGACAATTGGATAATTTGTGCCCAATATGTTTATTTTTCTGCTTTTTGCTTGATTTATTTAAGGCTTATCTTATGCTTTATTTAATTTGTTTAAATGTGTTTGCATGAGGGTTGCCAAATGAAAAAATCTCAACTTCAAAATTACTATGTATGTTTAAATAATTAATTGACAATTTTATTCCGGATAATAAAAATGAATTAATTTTGACCTCCATGATTTATTTATTTGTGAATTCTTTTGGAGAAATTCCCCCAACGGGACGGTCAAAAGATAGGTTTCACATGAATGAATTCCAAACGGATGATTGTGGGTTATTACTAGTGGCGACGATGACCCTCCCAACGAGGCTCAATCAAAGCGAAATAGTAATCCTGTATTTAATCATGGTTATTACTTAGGTATAAGATTGATATGCATATACTTCTCCGAAGTCCATGTCAATTTTATATTGGTCAAGTGGGAGCCAACTATTAATCTGGATATTAAAGGTTTGTAACTGTTCTTGTTTGTAACCTGCTTGAATGTGTTTAAATAATGACCCACCCAATGTGGCTTATTTAAACTGTTTTGAGATGTTGGCTGATGCATGTTCATATTTTTTTGTGATTTTAATATGATGCATGTGATCGAACCTTGTGATATACTTGTCTTATCGCATATAGTTGTTTATTTCGATTCGATGTCGTTACCTTTTAATCCTTCGTTATTATACTTAAAAGTCAATACAATATGTATGGAAACTATATTGATTGGAAAATTATAATTGTCCTAATCGCATTAAAAGCACAAGTGGATTTTGACACACAAAAAATCGAGATGAGCCAACCGACGAGTCAAAACACGCGGGACTCGTCGGATCACCTTCTTGAGAGATGTCGTCATTTGAAATGGTGGAGGGAAAACCCGTAAGGGATTCGTCCTCAAAATAGATGGCCCATCCCGAACAAACTTGAGATTCTCGAGTCGCAGATTATGATCTGGAGACTCGGATGAATTTGGTACTTCACTCTCTCCCCAAAAAGTTTTTGAGCATTTTGGCCTCGCTAGCTAATTTGTTGCAAGCTTTTGGTCTCGGCGAAAATGATGAAGAGGCACCAAACTCAAGCTTTGATTTGTGGTCCGCCTTCATTTTCTAGGCCAAGGGTAGGCAAGATAAAGAAGAGGACCAAAGGCCATAAGCAATAAAACTCAATCAATGTTGCCAAGGGCAATGGTAAGATGAGGAATGCTTGTTGTGTCAAGGAAAATCCAAAGAGGAAGTACTTAAGCTGCGGTGAGAGAGGACAATGGAGGTCTTGCCTGTTCCAACCCCAAAAGGGACGGAAAGAAAGGTAATTCTCACACACTAGTTGTTAAAACTTGTTTAGCGGCGTATACTTCTCATTCGTGGGTGGTTGATACGAGATCCACTAATCATGTTGGCTTCACGGGTTCTAAATGATCCGGCAACGTAGTGGGAGTGAGATCCTCATCACATTGGGCAACGTTACGAAAGTAGAAGACATTGCAATGCTACGTAAGTGGCAGATATTGCAATGCTACGGTAGTAACGATTATTGCAATACTACGCAAGTAGCAGACATTGCAATGCTACATGAGTAGCAGTTAAAGCAGTGGGAGAAGTGCATCTATCTTTTGAAGATAAAGTTTTTTTTTTGAGATTATCTTTATGTTCCCAGTTTTAGAAAGAATTCACTTTCAGTTTCTAAAATTCGATTAAAGGACACTAAGTTTCTTCTAATAAGAATGACATCATTTTTTAAATGATGAGTGTATCTGTTACGGGACATTGATGGAAAATTTCTATACAATTAACTGTGCACACCACTCACGAAATATATCCTATAACACATCAACTGTTTCCGAGAAAAAAAAACGTTCATCAGACGTGAACGAGACACTTCTTTGGCATCTAAGATTAGGTCATATAAATCCAAAAAGGATCCAAAGGTTGGTGAAAGATGGTTCACTGGAGCGTCTCCAAGTTGAATCGATTCCAACCTGCGAATCATGTTTGGAGGGTAATATGACCAAGAGGGCATTTGGAGCCAAGGGGAATAGGGCCAAAGAAGTGTTAGAGATCGTTCACACAGATGTATGTAGTCCAATGTCAACCAAAGCAAGAGGAGGTTATGAGTAATTTTATTGATGATTACTCAAGGTATATTTTCCTTATGAAGCATGAATCTGAGACCTTTGAGAAATTCTAAGAATTTAAGGCTCAAGCAGAGAATCATATGGAAAAACGTATCAAGTCTCTACGATCGATCGTGGAGGCGAATACCTCAAATGATGAGTTTTTGAACTACTTATCCGATGAAGGGATTGTATCCCACTCCATTGCTTTAACCCCTCAACAAAACGGGGTTTGCGAGAGCGAAGCATCGAAATTCTTTTTGAAATGGTTAGATCAATGATGAGTTATCTGGATCTTCCCGTTGTTCTCGGGTCATACCTTGGAAAAGCAATGACTTACATTCTCGAACTTGGTGCTATCCAAATCGGTTCCCAAAACTCCCAAAGAATTGTGGACCCAAGCGCAAGGCGTAGTATGAGACACATGAGAACTTTGGGGTGTCCGCCCACGTGTTGGACAAGGAAGCCCGAGAAATTGGATCCTCGATCGTAATTAAGGTTGTTTGTAGGATATCCCGAGGGAACAAAAGGGTGTATGTTCTATAGTCCCGAAGATCAAAAGGTGGTCATCAGCACCCACTTTAGATTTTGGAAGAAGACTATACGAACCAAAGAAAACAGAAGTGAGATTACCTTAAATGAGCTTAGAGGGGCAAACCTCGGTCTTGATCATACTAGATGATATACCAAACGATCGTTTTCTAACCGAGCCTCGTCATAGTGGGAGGGTTGTTAGACACGGCCGAGAGATTCATGAGAATATGAGAGTCCTCGGACTTGATTTCCTAATCGCACCCATGGACAAATGACGAGGCACTCCAAGATAAGGATCATGCGCTTGGCAAACAAAGAATGAAAAGCCGAAATGGGTTCTATGTTTCATAATAGAGTGTGGGAGCTAGTCGAACCACTTAATGGGGTCAAATCCATTGGATGCAAGTGGGTATATAAGATGAAAAGAGGACCGGACGGGAAGGTTGAAACCTTTAAAGCAAGACTAGTGGCGAAAGGTTATACTCAGAAAGAAGGGATCGATTATGAGGAAACTTTTTCGGCCCGTAGCCATGCTTAAGTCCATCCGTATTCTCTTATCGATTCTGCGCACTTCGACCTTGAAATCTGGCAAATAGATGTCAAGACAGCTTTCCTTAACGGAAGTCTTGATAAAGAGATCTACATGCAACAACACCAAGGTTTCATTGAAACAGGCCAAGAACACCTAGTTTGTAAGCTCAAGAGGTCCATTTACGGACTCAAACAGGCATCCAGAGCTTGGAACCAAAGTTTTGATCATGTAATAAAGTCTTATGGGTTTGATCAAAACGAGTTTGAAAGTTGTGTGTATAAAAGGCATGTCGGAACTGCATTGGTATTCTTAGTACTATGTGTAGATAACACTGTGATCATCGGGAACGATGTGAAGGTGTTATCAGACGTAAGGGCATGGCTTTCAAAACAGTTTGATATGAAAGACTTAGGGAAAGCCAGACACATCCTTGGGATCAAGATCACTCGAGATCGCAAGAAAATGATGATCGGGTTATCGCAAGTTTCATACATAGACACTGTCTTGAAATGCATCAGCATGCAAGATTCCAAGAAAGGATTCGTACCTTTCAGACTTGGAATCCATCTATCCAAGAAAATGTCCTCTAAGACACAAGAGGAGATAGATGACATGGAAGGTATTCCTTGTGCTTCGACTGTCGGAAACCTTATGTATGCAATGCTGTGTACGAGACCAGATATCTACTTTGTCGTAGGCATGGTAGCAAGATATCAAAGTAACCCGGAAAAAAGCGCATTGACTGACGATTAAAAACATTACGAAGTGTCTGAAAAGAACTCGGGATAGAATGTTGATTTATCAGTCAGATACTCCAATCCCCATCGGCTACACGGACTCGGATTTCCAATCAGATTTAGATTCCAGAAATTATCTGCCTCAGTTAGTGTGTTTCCATTTGGGAAGTGTAGCCATCAAATGGACGAGTGTGAAGCAATGCATCATCAACGACTCAACCATGGAAGTCGAGTAAGTAGGCTGCTTGTGAGCGGTTGAAAAAAGAACCGATTGGGCTCTAGATCTTCTTAGTGGACTTGGATGGTGTTCGAATTTGTCTAGCAATATCTGCTAGGGCGGTTGCAAATTCAAGAGAACCAAGAGTCCACGAGTCAAACAAACACATTAAAGGAAAGACATCTTATACGAAAATCGTTAAGAGAGGAGATATAGATGTGGCAAAGATAGGCGTCGAGGACAACTTTTAGTAGATCCATTCACAAAGCGTCTGCCTCTGAATACATTCGAGACATGTGAGTGGAATGGGTGTCAAGACCGTTGCCAATCTGCTTTGAGTATAAGTGGGAGAAATTATTAGGTTCGTGTAGGTGACATTAGATGTCACGGACTACTCGAGACATGTTGTAGTATACTTAAAAGCGGACTTTTGAGTATAAGTGGGAGATTGTTGGGATTATCTTTGAAAAGTATGCTTTTTACTTTGTATAATCGAAATCGAATTTTCAAACTTATTTATTGAAAATAAATTGTTTATCACCGATGATTTAAATATGATTGAATGTTATATATATTTCTTTGCATAACTGTTCAATAATTAAATGCGTGTTACATCAGTAGTTAATTTAGTGATACCGGATCACGAAGATTAAATTAATATCCTTGTAACTAAAAAAGACGTCATTCACGACCTAGATGGAAATGAACAACCATCGCGAAAGGTTGGGTGTAAGGCTCGAGATTGGTTTGTCTTGACCAAGAGATTACACTAGTGCATGACTAATCTTATTTGAATAGGACCTACAAGAGGATAAATTCTTGAACCTAACAAGGAAGAATTAGACCTCGATGGTTCGTTGTTTCTTAACCTTCGTCCCTTAAATAGGATCACGTGGGATTGGTAACTATTGCTTTGACTTATCATGGGTTGCGAATCGGAGAGATTCAATACTTTTATCTTGTGCAATATTATTGGTCACATGTGATTGGTAAGATTTAATCTGAAGAATCGTGTGCAAATCGCTTGCTTGATTTGCCCTAGGAGGTTCATAAGTTTTATCATACCAAATCTTGCAAGTGGAATTAGTTTCCCAGATGGATAATAATGTTGAACCGTTCTCGACCAAGGACAAAAAGATGTTAATTAATGGAAAGCTATTTCAATGGCTTGAATTAATTAATGGGCTAGATAATCTTAAACACGGGAAATAATGACCGGAGCCATATTGATTTGTAATATGGGTTAAGATGGATAGTGCAATATTAATTATGTAGTGGGATTAATTAATATTTATGGGCTTGAATTATATTGTGGCTCAATATTAGATATTCAAGGTCCATTAGAAGGTCCAATCTTAATTCTCCTAAAGGCCCCCTGAGTAGCCCAACAAATAGTCCAATAACTGAAAAAGGTGATTAAAATAAAATAAATATTGTTGCTTAATTTTTCCTCTTATTTTCGAAATTTATGGATAAAAGAGGGAGAAAAATTTTCTTTGAATTTTGTTATGGAATGAAGATATGTATTCTTGGAATACAAGATTATCTCATTAAATTCAAGAAATCTCCCACTTGGTTATCTATATAGAAAATTTCGAAATTTTGGAAATATAGTGGGCAAGAAAGATTTTCTTGATTTTCTTGAAAAGATAGTATGGAAGATATGTATTTCTTGAAATACAAGAATATCTCATAAATTCAAGAAGATCCAAATCTTGGAATCTTGCTTAAATATTTTCGAAATTTGTCCATAATTGAGGAGGTGGGATTTTTGTGGAATATTTTAATTATGTGAAAAAGAATATAGAAGATATATTCAAGATTTCTTGGTGACCAAGAAAAATCTTTTCCCACATAGTTTTTCTACAAGAATTTCGACCAACTCCTCTCCTATAAATAGGGGATGATTGGTTCATTCCCAAGTACAATTCCATGTGCTGGAAATATTAGCAAATCCACAAAGGTGGTGCAACAAAGTTTATTTTTTCCTTTTGTTAATTGTTCGACGAGTGTCCTTCCACCGGATAGTTGAGCAAGGGCTAAGGGAATACTTGGGAAGTCCTTTTGGTTAGTCCGTCCGACCGAAGTCACTGCTATCCCGAGAGGTACGTTCACGTAAACCCGTAGTTTCCGCATGCGTAGGTTTTACGTGGCTTTTTATATGCATGATATGTTTTTGCGATTATTATTTGAATTAATATAGGATTAATTCATGCTAGTAATAATTAATTAATTAAATTTGTATTTAAATATTCACCCCGAATAGATCTGTGCAACTCATTCCCCAACAACTTAACCACTAATTCTCTCTCAAGAAAGCGTTTGGGTTTGGTGTTATTTCCAATTAGGTGAGATTTTCCCTTACATTGTTTTAGCCTTTAAGCTAAGGTTGGGAAAATCTCTCTAAGCTTAGGATATGATATCTATGCTTAGATATAATGAAGAACACTCTTGGATAAATTTGGATATTTAATGCTCTGTGTTATTGAATGGAGATGTTTGAATATTTTGCTTTAATCTTCACTTTGCAGCATCCTCTATTTTCTTTTGAAGATAGTGCAATGTATTTATAGTGTGGATTTGAATATTACCGTTGGAGAGTAAATTCAAATCCATTCTAATAGTCTTCCAACTTTTCTTTGTCCTTTTGCACTGTTGCTTGTAGCTTTTTGTCACATCCATATATGTGTTGTCATCTTCTCTTTGGCCAGTTTTTTGCGTGTCTAACGAATCAGATCAGCCCGCCAGAATACTGTTCAGCTCTTCTGATTTTGGTCGCCTGATCTGGTCGCCTGATTCTGGTATGCAGATTTCTGGTATGCAGATTTCTGGTTTGCAGTTTTCTGGTATGCAGTTTTCTGGTCTTCTGACATCTGTCTTCTAATTTCAGTTTTTTGAATTTTTTTCTTGCCTGATCAGATCAGCACAACATCAGGTCATCATATCAGGTCAGCAGCATCAGGTCAGCTACATCAGGTCAGCTGCATCAGGTCAGCTGCATCAGAACTTCTTCTTCACAAATCAGCATGCTTCTTCTTTTTCAGCTCATCAGTTTACATGGAACTCATCCTACTCATCTGATCTCGATCAACCTCGTCTGATCTCGATCATCTTCGTCTGATTTCATGAGTTCCCCCTTAACTTGTTCTCTCGTTCCCCCTCAACTTGTTATCTGTAGATTAACTTAAATAACATAAGTTGATAATGTTTTGACATAATTCATCAAAACTAAAATATTATGGTATTAATTTATAATAAATTTAGTGGTATAAATTTCATATTATAAACAAGTTTCATCGAAGACGTACTCTTACCAATTTACCTTCTTATATGTTTTGTTTTAACTCATCTTGCAATTATAGCAGTAGTACTCCCTCCTTCCCAATTTCAAAATTACCCAATTACTAGCCGTTTAATGTAAGAATTGTTTATCCTTTAAAAAAAAATATAAGAATTGTTTATTGGTATTTAAGGGAATAAAATGATATTTTGTTGAGAGTAGTATTGATCTTTCTATTTTATTAATAAAGTATTTTTTTCTTGGGTAAAAGTAACAATATGAGATGTAATTTTGTGATATTACAAGAATAGTTGAAAAAAGTGCGATTACTCTATTATTTTCATTGTATGAATAATTTAGTGTGAGTCGATTTTTTTTTTTAATTTTTTATTTTTTTTAAGAACAAGGGTGTCAGTAGCCATGGTTGAAGGCCTCCTCGATGAGAATCGTCTCATTCTCTTGTTCAGGGAATCAAAAGATGATTTTGTTGGTGGAGGATGAGTGTTGTTATTTATTAATAGTACAAATTTTTTTAAGCAAATTGCTAATAAATATAAATAAGATGCACATATAGTTAAAGTTGTATGTAAAAATATAAATATATATATATATATATATATATATAATTATTTTATACATATTAATAAGTTGCAATCCTAAAATTTACCAATTAGTAAGTTTTCAAACATTAATTTTCGATCATCTCCTACCTTTCACTGTGTGACCTTTTTAACCAGTTCATGAGATGAACCTTTTGGCATTTGAGTACTTTAGTATGGACGGAAGAAATATTATTCTCTCTCAAAATATTAGTCACTCCATGAGAAATTCTCATAAATGATTTCCTCTTAACTATCAGTCGAGAATATATGTTCACAAAACACCCTAATATAAATTTTAAAAAAAATCGTTTAATTATGTAAATTATACGTACAAGTGTGAAATAAATAGTTTAGAGTAGTAAACTGTGAACTCGAATTTATATGAAGTTTTCTTTTTTTAGTTTTACTATCTAAAAAAATGTTTACTTTTCAAATAGTAACATTTCGTATACACAAAGTGACAGTGCATATACAACAGTGATATTTAAAAAAAATAAATTCACATGAGTTTAAGTTTATACAAAAAATTAACAATAATTTATATGTGGGCATTTATCTAATGCGTGAACAAAATATGGTGGGTTGTATTTACCAACAATTTCTTATAAGATCATCTAACATAATATGATTAATTAAAATAAAAACTTGTATGAACCCGAGTTCACAGTCAATTCTGTATTTTTAATATCACTGTTACGTGCAAAAACTATCATTGTTATGTATAAAAACTATAACTATTATGCATAAAAATTAATTGCTTGAAAAATAAAGAATTTTTTAAACAATGATAATTATTGCATAACAATAATAATTTTTAAAATACTGATAGAGTTCATGTATAGACTTAGTTTACAAGAGTATTACTCATTAATTAATAATTAAAATCATTACATTGTAATTTATCATTTGTTTTATGTTTGAATTTGATTGGGCTTATCTTGGCTCAATCTAACAATACGTCAAGCACACTGCGTAATTTGGCCCAACAATTTCATTCCTTCCATTATTATTTTTAATTACCTTTATGAAAATTACAAAAAATTTACATCTTTCAATTTTATAATTTGATCAAGAATTTCTTTACTACACTTTTTTATAATATTTGATCAGGAATCCATTGCTCTCTTTTTTTTTTTCAAAGACTAACAACAGTTCCCACATTCACCTAAATAATAACCATTCTCTTTATGAGGAATCTCTTTTATTTCATATATATATATATATTTACAAAGTTTGTTTGCTTTATGAGAATATGAAACAAAGTTGTATATCGAAATAGGATCAAACGAATGGAGAAAACAGAAATCAATTATAAATCGAGAACTAATATTTTAATCAACCGCATATATATAGCATAATAAGACTGCCATATAAAACCATATATGTCTTCATTTTTAGCATTACACTCAATTTTTGTACCACCCATGAATGGAAGGCAAAAGCAAGATCCAATTCACCTCCAACCACAAGTCCATAATCGATTTTCGCCCCATCTACAATGCTTCTATTTATCACGTGGGGTTTGTAAGCCAGAACGGAAACAATTCGAACAACTCCCCAATACTTATATTTGAGAACCATAGGGCCCGATCTTCTATCACGAACCTGGGACATTGAGATTTTTGAAGAGTTCGGGAAGATGAGCATTAGTAAGCTTGGTCCTCTTGCTGATTTCGTGCTTCTTCTTCTTGGTTTTGGGCTTGGGAGGAAGCCCGTGGATCTCTGCCTTGGACCGTCTTTCAGTAGTGTTTGTAGCAGGTTTCATCCCGTTTTTCGTGAGATCTCTTTCTATATCGAGCATATCACGTGGGAGCTCTATTCCCCGAAATAGCTGTTTCAAATCATCATCAACTTTAATGATGGCTCTTGGGTCATTTGGGTATGCTATGTCCTCTTGTGAATCGAAGTTCGAAAGCAGCCAAATTTGGCCCGAAGCTTTCAAAGCCTACAAGATATAAGGGCATGTTTGTTTCTGGATTATCAAAGCACGATTTTAATTCCAAAATCCTAATACATGTTCGTTTGTAGGATTATGCAAGTTAGACTTTAAAATCCTGCAATACATTAGTCTCCCTTACATTCTCTCTCGTATTTTTCCTTTCTCCAATAACACACACCTTTATTTTTCACAATATAATAATCCCGCTATCATTTACTTTTTCACTACTATCTCCGTTACTAATTATCTGTCTGAATCTATCGAAAATGGTGTGCCTAATTTTTCCACCAATCTAACCATCTTCTTGTAATTATAAGCTTATTAATATCATCAAGTAGTAATAAATAAGGGTGCTATTGTCTTTTGATATCCTGATTAGTGGAATTGGTTTGTGAGATGATAAAATTGGACAGATAATTAGGAATGAAGGTAGTATTTTTTTTCCCAATCCTACCCCACTGAATCTTGTCAACCAAACAAGCACAAAAGTCAAATTCACATTTTTTATATTCCAGGATTTCTTAATCAGATACAGCCCGAAACAAATCAGCAAAACATTTTCCAACAGTTCGAACATCAGAGTTATGGATGGTTCTTAGCAAAAGGAATATGGATTTTGTTTTTTTCATTTTCAGCACATCTTACGAGAAATAACCAGAGCATAAAATTTTCTAGTCCCCCAGTAAGGTTAAGACCACCTAACTGTGAGCAGTGAGCATTACTCATACTTTGACAAATAAAATACCTGCAAGTCATCCATGACTGCTGTGTATGAATCTTTCATATCAATAACAGCAATACCCTCAGGAAACTTCCGAATTAAGTTGAGAAGTTGGGCCTTATCATTCAAAGCGTGTTTGGACTGCAAACATAAATAAATGAAAGTGAAGAATCCTAGTAAAATTGCAGGAAGAAAGAGGTAGAGAACAATTCGGGTTGGTGGTCTACTGAATTTACCAAACTCACCTTGTAGGAGAATGTTTTCCCATCATAACTCACTTTCGGATTGTTCTTTAAACTGTCAAATACAGTCTTGTTTGCATTTACGTCCACATAGCACTCTCCATTTATTTGTTCTGGAGTGAAGGGTCGCCTTGTCTGTGAAATAATTAGTTAGGCAATAGTAAGCCATTTCACATTACCCCACACATTATCCACAAATAAGCTAAAGTGAACCACAAAAATAGACAGATTTAGCAAGGGTAGTGCAGTTAGATTAAGATATCAAGACAATAAATAAATATTTCTAAGAGAGATTGAGCTGAAAAAATACTTTATCCATCCAACTACATAAATCTTTTTCCCCAATCTTCTGATCAGGATCTAATCTACATCAGTTCATCCACATAGCTAGAATTCCCAATTAGCTCCTATTGGTTGCAAAAACAGAACATACTTACGACCCTAAAAAGGTGGATCGACCAGTTATGCCAACATTAAATGTATCAAATTCCAAGAAAGAGAACAGTTATGCATAAAAATTAGTACTAAATTTAATACATTTTTCATCCTCCACTGCATGGCTAGAATCAAGAAGACAACATTTAAGAGAAAAAACAAACACAGTTACAACATCCCTCAAAACCAAATGCAAGAAGTGAGGAAAAGGTATCATACCTCAAAGAGCAAATCAATAACACGTTTGATTTGAGCTCCTGCCGGTGCTTTCCTTATGCTATTTATTATTTGAAGCTTTTCAGTGTTATTAGAGAATTTAGCTGTTGCAGGAGTCTTTGCATTGGCCAAACTTGAATTGCTTGGGGGCATCTGTTTAGATGGAGCCGCTCTAGAAGGCCCTGATTTCGCGGCCTTGATTAGTGTTGTCTGGCATTTCTCTTGCTGTTTCTTAAATTTTGACAAACTCTCATCAAGACTTGACATCTATAGAGAAAGCGCAATCAACCATTAGAAGTAGCACGGAAATGAATTTGCTCAAGATATCAACATTGACGACAATATTGAAATCAAAAGTGTTTCCTAAAAATATTCTAGCCCTAATTAATTAGGTCTCACGGCGTAGCACCGGAGATAAAATTCGCAGGAAAACAAAAACAGAAAGGGACGAATTGTGAAGGGTCGGTGCCGGAGAAATGAAGGGGGGAGTCGGAATCGACAGGCGGAGGAGATCGGAATACGGGCAATCGAGATTCAGTTAAAGGATTTATCAAAATAAAGAACGAAAAGTACCTGGAGAGCAGCGCAGCGCCGGAACAACGACGGAGGCTGTCGGAATCGAGTGGTGGAGGCGCGGTGGTGGCCGGAAAACGCAGGGCAATCGAGAAAAGAGAGAGGAAAACTCCGTCTGACGGGTTACAGGGAGATGATCGCAGTCCACAGGGATTGAAAATCGAAGAAAACCCATATTTATTTCGGCTTAATTTCGATTTTGCCCCCACTTTTTTTTTTCTTTTCGAGAAGACCCAGTACTTTGATATACCCATCTTTTCCAACAATTTTTTTTTTATTAATATACAAACATCAATATTTTTTAATGAACAACAATTGGATGCACATTAGAGATGTTAAATGGGCCGCAGGCCAACGGACCGGGCCGGGCTAACCCGGATTTTACTAGGGTTAGGGCTTAGGTATCTATGGCCCGTTTAACATTGGGTCTTTTGGCTCGTAATCGGCTGGCCCGACGGGCTTATCGTGCTGGCCAGATGGGCTTCAGGGCTGGCTCAATTTTTTTTTATTATCATTATTATTAATTTGACGCAGGTTATTAACACCCCCAATTTTAGGAAACTAGTACGTGACCTCGCGAATTTCGCTGGATTGAAAAAAAATTACAATATTATTTTAGAATAAATATTTCAAACATTTAAATATAATTAATTTAATAATATGATTTTACTTTTTAATATAGCATGTATAAAATAATACTCTTTCATTCCCAAGCAAAAATTTACATCTTTTAATTTCGTTAGACTCGACCAAAACTTTACATTTCCTTTTTGCAGATATCAGAGACACACAAATATCATCTGGCAATGTTTTTGTAGCAAATAAATTCTAGATTAAAATCTTGTCAACAATATTGTTGTCATTAGAGAATTCAATCTCAAATGGAAACCACCTGTCAAAAAAAAATAAAAATCTCAAATGGAAACCAAACAATCATGAAAAATAAAATAGATAGAGATAGATACCGGAGGCCGAATTCATTGTTGACAATGGAAACTTAAAAATGAAAAACGTTACAAAAATTCTATAGAAGATATTGCCTGAAAAATGCATAAAGAATTGAAATAGGAAGAAATCACAGGAAAAAAAATATTCATAAGAAGAAGAAGAAGAACATCGTGATAGAAATTCAGTTACTTGAGAGATTTTCTGAGATTGAGAATGGACATAGAGATGAGAGAAAATTGTGATAAAACGGAGTTGCAAAAATGAAGAGTAAAAACTGTCGACAACTACATTCTTTAAAAAATCTGTATAGTAATTTGTTAGAGAGCAAAAGCGTAAAAAAAAAAGATGAGAAGTAACATATAAAGTTTTAAATATTATTTAGGGAAAACATAATATTTTTATTATTTTTTAATGGTTTTTTTAAATATAAGTATGGGACAAATTTAATGAAAGGATTTTTTCTATATCCCTCTTATATTTTTTTTTTTCTTAAACAACTAAAGTTATCATATTTTGCGAAGAAAGTTTAAAAAAATGTTGTAGGCATTAGACAATGGTGGTTTTGTCCATAGATATTATTTTCCCATATACGTAATTATGCTATTTCATATATCTATATATCATAAAAAAAAACTTAAAACTTTTACTACCTCCGTCCCATAAAAGCGTGCACACCTACTTTATTATCGAATTTTTGTGAGGGAGTTGTTTATTAGTATTTCAAATGATAAAGTGATTTTTAAAGAGGGGTATTATAGATCTACCTCTCATATATTGCATGCATCTTTAAAAATTATTTTATCATTTCAAATACTAATAAAAAAACTCGCTCACAAAAACACGTGAAAACAGTAAACGTGTAAGTTTCTTTAGGACGGAGGGAGTAATATATAAATGAATAATATATACATTTCAAAAAAAAAAAAAAAAATAATATATATAAGTCATGATTTCAAGAAGTTAGGGATACATTATTATGAGGTCGAGATTTTCAAATTACCAAAAGAATTTCACAATTCCAAATTTCAATTTTCAATAATTTAATTATTCATTTATTGTGTAAATTTTTTATAATAAGAACATAACAAACGAAAGAATTGTTTTCAATTGATAGGACAATTTTTTTTTAGACATTGAGTGAAAAGTTTTTAATTGAGAAATTGGTGGATATTCCGTTATAATATTTGACTTGGATTTTTTGAAAACTTAAAATTAAAAAATTTAAATATTTCATATAACTAAATATTATAAAAATAAAATCTTTTAGTATGTACTTAACAATAACCCGCGATAAATTTTTATAGGAGGTATTTAAAGATTTCGTTAATAAGAAAATTTGAATATGGGTCAAATTTTCCCCCAACTTAGATGAAATTCAAAATTTGACACATAATTTTTTTTAATAAGTAATAATCAAACACTTAAAAAAGTTGACTATTTTAAACCTGCAAAAGAAATTAGTACGAATCAGTATCAAATAAAAATTTTAAGAATATAAAGTTGAGCATATCAAAGATAATGAACCAGTAACAAAAGATAATGAGCAAACATCAATAAAATCAGTAACAAAAGATGATGAGCAAACATATACATAAAAAAAAACATCTACCAAAAGTATATTAAAATATTATGAGTGATAGATCACATATGAAGAAGAAACTTTTTGCATTATTTTTATATGGTAATGATAAATAAATTAAGAAAAATCTGTAAAACAAAAAATAACAATATCATAGACGCAAAATCAAATTAAAACAACTAAAAAAATACAAAGACTACATGATATTCATACATGATTTGTGATATGCAAGCGCAAAACTATTTTTTAAGAGGGCGCCAATCCAAATAGATTGTGGAAGAAAAAAGGAGAAAGGTAAAAAATTAAACTTAAAAAATAGATCAAACCAACAACTTTGTTACTTTGAACATCATAAATGAGTAAATTAACTAAGCCTATTAATTTAATAGCGTAGATTATGAAATTCCTATTTGCAACATCATATGTCATTGTGTACATATAAATATATATGCAGGACTTCTTTCAAACAAAAGATCTGTCAATTAATAATTTTTGAAGCACCGATGCTCATAAAAACTAAATTCTTGGAGGAGAATTACAGGAAATTGCGGAACATAGATTCACATATGTGCCTTTTGTTATTAAGAAAAATGGTTACAATAAGGAAATGACAATGAATATATGTCATATCGACATGTTTAAATACTCATCTTGCACACTACAATATGCCATATTATTTTCACCTTATTCGGGCACTACAGAAGTATCTGCATGAGCGTAGATTGATTTCAGGAAAATGAGAAGGATAAATAAAAAATTAGATAACAATGAGAAAGATAAACTAAATCGGAGATCAAAACTTGATAGCAAAATAATTGGCCACAAAATAAAATAAAATAAATTGAGTAGAAAGAAACAAAAAATCTACAGAAAAGGAGGAGCATATTGAATAAAAGAAAAAAAAAACATTCGTTAAAATGGAGAAAGAAGATTGGCATCAGAATCCAGTAGTATGCAGCTGTATAGCCAAACAGTAAGCATGTTTGGGAAAATAATTGGTAGTCAAAATCTGTAAAACACGCATGGCGGAAAGGAATACTGAAAAAGAAAATGAGATTAATGAATGATAAAATTAAATAACCGTCTTTATGAATAGGTAGAACCACTAGAAGTTTGGGGTGGTTGAGTTGAGATAATGAAAAGTGACGGAATTTTAGGGTGGTGGTTAAGATAACAATAAATGTAGAACAAATAATTAAAAAAATAAAAAATACAAAAAAAAGGAGAAAATTAGAATTTTGAAAAGCAGGAGATAGATAATGTCACATAGGAGTGATAAAACTCTAAATTAGATATAATGGGATTTTAATTATTAATTATTAATTATTAATAATGTAGTTAATCTAGAAAATTAGAAAAGTTAAATGGGAACAGTAGAACAATGCCACGTAAGAAGTAGAAGATTCAGAATCTATAACTATATAATACAACTACAATTTTTCCTTTCTGGTTTCCCGCCTTTTTTTTCTGGCCGTTAGATCTCTTTCTCTTGATCAATCTCAGCCATCAATTTTATTTAAGGATGTTTGACAATTTTCAACCAAATTAAATATTATTTTAATTCTCTACATTAATTTTATGCTACATTATGTTTTTTCTTCTTTAATTCTCTCCCTTAGTTTTTCCTGCAATTACTTTACCACTTTCCACCCAATTTAGTCCTTATATATACACATGGAGAGGGTGGTGGGTTCCAATCCAATTCATCTCATTTATAGGATTCTTGGATATATTTTTTGTTTAGATTTATGTGTATATTAGTTTATTATTATTATTATTATTATTATAATTTCTTATATTTTTGCTTATTTAGATTTGTTGTTATTAGTTTATTCATTCATTGATTCGGATTTTTTTTGGTTATGTCCAGTTTCTATTTTTTTTATTGATTTTCTTTTCAGAATTGGACGTTTATTTTGCGATTCATTTCGTTAATAATTTGATTCAGTTTTTTTTTGGTTTTGCTATGAATTTTATTCTTTCAACCAACTTAATTTGCGGGTTGAACGGTTTGGGTTGACATATAATGTGGATTTACTTCTTGATTTGAGTTGTCCATCAAACACTGTGTTTCAGAAATCTCCTTGACGGAACGAAGAATCTACAATTCATGGAAGATAAATTACGACAGTGGATAATTTTTCTGGTGATTATCTTTGTAATGTTTTGAATTTTCTGGTAACATCGACATTTAGTCTTGCATTAGTTGGAGTTCTATTCGATGTCGCCTTTGTTCAAGAAATAATCAATTCTTTCCAGTTCCGTCGGATATGATATTTCATAGTTCCATCTACTATTTTTGGCATGATAACCTTTGTAATTGAAACATCATTGGAATCATCTATATTTTATTCACTTTGTAATTGAAAGTAGTCAAGATAAATGTAAACTTTTCACAATATTTTCATCATTTCATCATTGTTATATAAATAATTTTAAAATACTACATTGTCTATATTTTATATTTTGATTAGTAAAATGTCAAATTACATTCATACTATAAGTTTTTTAGTGATATATAATTATTTGTCTAGATTTCCATTTTATGCATCTCATCCTCTAATACTAATTTGATTATTTGGTGACTTCAAACAAAACTCATTATAAAATGTATTATTTTATAAAATATATTAGTTTATAAAATAAAAAGTAGATTAATTGCAATTTATCATTAATTATCTATAATGATTGAAGAGATATTTATTTGATTATTTACTCTTAATATATAGCTAATACATAACATTATTTCTTATAGATATAGTTGGATATGTAAGATATTATAATTTAATGGATAAATTGTATAATATTTTTTTTTTTAAAAAGGAAGAATTTGTTCGATTATTTACTTTTCAGTGAATTAATGTGTTACAATGTATAAGAATAATTCTGAAATTAATTATATTAAAGTTTAGGCTAATTTGTAATAAATTCCATTATTTATACTTAAGTTATAGTTGGTCTATATAATGTGTATGATTTTGTGTTCCTTCTGATTTTCCTGTCCTTCATTTTTTTTCACAATTTAATCATATAAGTTTTGACAATAATTAATGATATTAACACCTTGATGGTCCCGGTGGAAACCCATTTTGCGCGTGCGGAAGCAAATATTTCGTGCGATGCATATAAAAACAGGGGTGAGGGAATGGTGATTCCAGATTTTTTTCGTTTTAAGCTCATGTGTTGTGTTTTGCTTATAATCGAATGCGTATGACAATATAAGAACATAAAGCAATAAAGAACACAACAAAGTATAGTGGTTCGGAGACTCAAGCTCCTACATCCACTCTCCCTGTTCCTAGGGAAATTCCTTCATCACTTCCTTGAGCTTTCTGACTACCTCGCGTAGTTTACTTACTCAACTACCCTGAGCTTTCTGACTACTCCACGTAGTTTACTTACTCAACCCGACCTTGAGCTTTCTGACTACCTCTGTAGTTTACTAACTCAAACTGGACTTATCACCCTCTCGGGCTCGCCTCTTAGATGTTTAACGAGTTCACACTCCTTCGGGACTTATCACCCTCACTCGGGATTGCCTAACAACTGCCTCACTTCACCACTACTTATCTCTTACGAGAATGAGGTTTGGGTTTGGTGTTGTCTCCAACTTATGGTGAGATTTTCCCTTACAATGGTTTAGCCTCAATGCTAAGGTTGGTAAAATCTCTCTAAGCTTATGATACATCGTGGGTTGCTTAGGCTGGGTTCTAGAACACTCTTGAACATATTTGTATATCTACAGACTTGTGTTCTAGGGTGGGAATGCTTTGGGTATACCTCTCTTTGGCTCTGTAGCATCTCGTGCTATAATCTCCTCGCATCCACACTTTAGAATGATGAAAGACCTTGTATTTATAGTGTGGATTTGAATGTTACCGTTGGAGAGAATCGCATTCAAATCCATACTATTCTTGTAAGGACAGCAGCTTCTTCAGGCTGGTTGTCTTCCTCTCATTGGTCCACGTCAGTTGATTCTAACGGCTATATTCCTCAGATTCCTCGCCTTGAATCATTCAGATTCTCTCGAGTCTCGGTGTCTTGAGACATCTTGAGTCTTGATTCTATCTGAGTCTTGAGTTTATCTCGAGCCTTAGGATACTTGATTCAAGAGACTTCTCTTCTTGGCGGACCTTATCGATCGGGGCATCTTGACACTCAGTGACCGAAAGTTCGATTCTCTGATTCGGACATCGACCTTCAGTCACTTTGACTCGAGCTATCGATTTCTTCTTTGCGATCGATCACTCGTGATCCGATCAACACTTCTTCGGATCAATATCTCGGGATAGCATTAGGTCAATTACATTAGGTTTTAGATATCGAACTTAAGACATCTGATCTCAATCACGTCTGATCTTGATCATCTGCTCATCTTCATATCTGATCTCGATCACGTCTGATCTCGATCAGTCTCATATGCTCCTCTTCTGATCTGCAACCTTCTCTTATGATCTTCTGGTCAATTTCTTTTTGATCATTTATGCGCTTCTTCTTGATCACCATATCACGCTCATTGTTCTTCCGATCGTTCGTTTACGGTCATCGATCTTCCGATCACCGCTTAGCTTTTCTTCTCTTCGATTTTGCCGATTCATCAATTAACTTCGAACTCATCTAACTCATCTGATCTCGATCAGTCTCGTCTGCAGTCTCGTCTGATCTCGATCATCTACTTCTGATTCTGTGAGTTCCCCCTCAACTTGTTATTTCGTTCCCCCTCAACTTGTTATCTGTAAATTAGCTTCAATAACACAAGTTGATAATGTTTTGGCATAATTCATCAAAACTAAAATATCCCAACAATTTCCCCCATTTTGATAATGAAGCCAAAACTTTAGAATATATGCATTTTTAAAGAAACGGGTTTTCTTTTAAAAAGATCAGTTTAGGTGATCACATTAAAAGTGATCTTTTGAACTCCCGCTCTGATACCAATTGACGGTCCCCCTTGAAAAACCCATTTTCTTGCGTCGCGAAGCAAACATTTCGTGCGATGCATATAAAAACAGGGGTGAGGGAATGGTGATTCCAGATTTTTTTCGTTTTAAGCTCATGTGTTGTGTTTTGCTTATAATCGAATGCGTATGACAATATAAGAACATAAAGCAATAAAGAACATAACAAAGTATAGTGGTTCGGAGACTCAAGCTCCTACATCCACTCTCCCTGTTCCTAGGAAAATTCCTTCATCACTTCCTTGAGCTTTCTGACTACCTCGCGTAGTTTACTTACTCAACTTCGACCCGAGCTTTACGACTACTCCACGTAGTTTACTTACTCAACCCGACCTTGAGCTTTCTGACTACCTCTGTAGTTTACTAACTCAAACTGGACTTATCACCCTCTCGGGCTCACCTCTTAGATGTTTAACGAGTTCACACTCCTTCGGGACTTATCACCCTCACTCGGGATTGCCTAACAACTGCCTCACTTCACCACTACTTATCTCTTACGAGAATGAGGTTTGGGTTTGGTGTTGTCTCCAACTTATGGTGAGATTTTCCCTTACAATGGTTTAGCCTCAATGCTAAGGTTGGGAAAATCTCTCTAAGCTTATGATGCATCGTGGGTTGCTTAGGTTGGGTTCTAGAACACTCTTGAACATATTTGTATATCTACAGACTTGTGTTCTAGGGTGGGAATGCTTTGGGTATACCTCTCTTTGGCTCTGTAGCATCTCGTGCTATAATCTCCTCGCATCAACACTTTAGAATGATGAAAGACCTTGTATTTATAGTGTGGATTTGAATGTTACCGTTGGAGAGAATCACATTCAAATCCATACTATTCTTGTAAGGACAGCAGCTTCTTCAGGCTGGTTGTCTTCCTCTCATTGGTCCACGCCGGTGATTCTAACGACTATATTCCTCGATTCCTCGCCTTGGAATCATTCAGATTCTCTCGAGTCTCGGTGTCTTGAGAGACATACCGAGTCTTCCGCCTATCTCCGAGTCTTGAGTTTTATCTAAGCCTCGGGTTTATCCGAGCCTTAGGATACTTGATTCAAAGAGACTTCTCTTCAATGGACCTTATTCGATCGTATATACCGACACTCAGTGACCGAGTTCAGTTCTCTGAATCGAACATCCCGGACCTTCAGTCGGTTTGACTCAAAGTATCGATTTCTTCTTTGCATGATCCGATCAAATCATCGACCGATCCGATCAACACTTCTTCGGATCAATATCTCGGGGATAACATCAGTCGATTACATTAGGTTTAGCATATCGGTTTAGCACATCCGATCTCAATCACGCCCGATCTTGATCATCCGCTCATCTTCATATCCGATCTCGATCACGTCCGATCTCGACCGGTCTCATCCGCTCCTCTTTCCGATCTGCAACCTTCTCTTACGATCTTCCGGTCAATTTCTTTTTGATCGGTTTGTCTACTCTTCCGATCACCATATCACCGATTGCTCTTCCGATCATCCGATCGTTCTGTTACGTCATCCGATCTTCCGATCACCGGCTTAGCTTTTTCTTCTCTTCGATTTTGCCTGACTCATCGCTTAACTTCGAACTCATCTAACTCATCTCGATCTCGATCGGTCTCGTCATAGATCTCGTCGATCTCGATCATCTACTTCTGATTCCGTGAGTTCCCCCTCAACTTGTTATTTCGTTCCCCCTCAACTTGTTATCTGTAAATTAGCTTCAATAACACAAGTTGATAATGTTTTGGCATAATTCATCAAAACTAAAATATCCCAACAATTTCCCCCATTTTGATAATGAAGCCAAAACATTAGAATATATGCATTTTTAAAGAAACGGGTTTTCTTTTAAAAAGATCAGTTTAGGTGATCACATTAAAAGTGATCTTTTGAACTCCCGCTCTGATACCAATTGACGGTCCCGGTGGAAAACCCATTTTGCGCGTGCGGAAGCAAACATTTCGTGCGATGCATATAAAAAATAGGGGTGAGGGAATGGTGATTCCAGATTTTTTTCGTTTTAAGCTCATGTGTTGTGTTTTGCTTATAATCGAATGCATATGACAATATAAGAACATAAAGCAATAAAGAACATAACAAAGTATAGTGGTTCGGAGACTCAAGCTCCTACATCCACTCTCCCTGTTCCTAGGAAAATTCCTTCATCACTTCCTTGAGCTTTCTGACTACCTCGCGTAGTTTACTTACTCAACTCGGCCCTGAGCTTTCTGACTACTCCACGTAGTTTACTTACTCAACCCGACCTTGAGCTTTCTGACTACCTCTGTAGTTTACTAACTCAAACTGGACTTATCACCCTCTCGGGCTCGCCTCTTAGATGTTTAACGAGTTCACACTCCTTCGGGACTTATCACCCTCACTCGGGATTGCCTAACTGTTGGGATTATACTGAAAAGTATGCTTTTACTTTGTATAATCGAAACTGAATTTTCAGACTTATTTACAGAAATAAATTATTTATCACTGATGCTTTAAATATGATTGAATGTTATATATATTTACTGCATAACTGTTCAATAATTAAATGACGTGTTACATCAGAGTTAATTTAGTGATACCGAGATCACGAAAGATTAAATTAATAATCCTTTGTAACTAAAAAGTACGCCATTCACGACCTAGATGGAAATGAACAACCAACCATTGAGGTGTAAGGCTCGATTGGTTTGTCTTGACCAAGAGATTACACTAGTGCATGATCGATCTTGTTGAATAGGACCTCTGAGGAGGATAAATTCTTGAATCGAACAAGGAAGAATTAGACCTCGATGGTTCGTTGTTTCTTAACCTTCGTCCCTTAAATAGGATCACGTGGGATCGGTAACTATTGCTTTGACTTATCATGGGTAGCGAATCGAGAGAGAGATTCAATACTTTTTATCTTGGGCAATATTATTGGTCACATGTGATTCTTTAAGATTTAATACTGAAGAATCGTGTGCAAGTACGCTTGCTTGATTTGATTTGCCCCCTTGGGAGGTTCATAAGTTTTATCATACCAAATCTTGCAAGTGGAATTAGTTTCCTGGTATGGATAATAATGTTGAACCGTTCCTCGACCAAGGACAAAAGATATTAATTATCGGAAAGCTATTTCAAAGGGCTTGAATTAATTAATGGGCTAGATAATCTTAAACACGGGAAATAATGACCGGAGCCATATTGACTGTAATATGGGTTAAGATGGATAGTCTGATATTAATTATGTAGTGGGATTAATTAATATTTATGGGCTTGAATTATATTGTGGCTCAATATTAGATATTCAAGATCCATTAGAAGGTCCAATCTTAATTTTCCTAAAGGCCCCCCGAGTAGCCCAACATATAGTCCAATAACCTAAAAAGGTGATTAAAATAAAATAAATATTGTTGCTTAATATTTTCTCTAATTTTCGAAAATTATGGATAAAAGAGGGAGAAAGATTTTCTTTGAATTTTGTTATGGAATGAAGATATGTATTCTTGGAATACAAGATTATCTCATTAAATTCAAGAAATCTCCCACTTGGTTATACATAGTGAAATTTTCGAAATTTTGGAAATATAATTGAAGCAAGAAAGATTTTCTTGATTTTCTTGAAAAGATATTATGGAAGATATGTATTTCTTGAAATACAAGAATATCTATAAATTCAAGAAGATCCAAATCTTGGAATCTTGCACTTAATATTTTCGAAAATCTCCATAAAATAGAGGAGGTGGATTTTTGTGGAATATTTTAATTATGGGAAAAAGAATATATGGGATATATTCAAGATTTCTTTGTGACCAAGAAAAGTCTTTTCCCACATTGAAAAAACACAAAAAATTTCGTTCACCCTCTCTCTATAAATAGGGATGATTAGTTCATTCCCAAGTACAATTCCATGTGCTGGAAATATTAGCAAATCCACGAAAGTGGTGCAACAAAGTTTATTTTTTCCTTTTTGTTAATTGTTCGCGAGTATCCTTCCACCGGATTGTCGAGCAAGGGCTAAGGGAATACTTGGGAAGTCCTTTTGGTTAGTCCGTCCGACCAAAGCCACTGCCATCCCGAGAGGTACGTTCACGTAAACTCGTAGATTCCGCATGCGTAGGTTTTACGTGGCTTTTTATATGCATGATATGTTGTTGCAATTATTATTTGAATTAATATAGGATTAATTCATGCTAGTAATAATTAATGAATTAAATTTGTATTTAAATATTCACCCCGAATAGATCTCGCGTAACTCATTCCCCATCAATCGCATCGAGCCACTGTTTTGACTCAATTTTTAAATTGTAATTTAATTCGTGGACATTAAATTTGAAATTGGATAGTAGAATCTGTTAGATCTGTTTTTGCGGTATCCAATTGTCATGGATTTTAATGTTTTATTTTGCATGCATATAAACCGTGGTTTTTTAATTCGATTAGTTCGGATTTGTTTTTGCCTCGTGAGAAAATCCACGAGTAGACTAGGATTTGTTTGATTAGATCAATGTAATAGACTAGTCTAGATTCAGGTTTATTTATTTTTTGTAAATAAATTGTAACCGGATCGAAATCTAAGAGATGAAGAATTAAAGGATTTAAATCTGTAATCAGCAAGAAGTATGGGCGGGCGCTGCTACTGGAACACGCATGTTAGGGATATACCGGTGGTCAGGGGCTGCTGGAGCGGCCGAGCTGCCATGTAGGGTGAGGGGTCACAAGAAGGGCTGCGCGCCCAGCCGAAAGGATGTTCGACGGAAGTATTTTTTTGAGACTTTTTTCGAGACGAACGAGTGGGAGAAATTCGAGACGTGTTTCTTCAAGATCAAGTCAAGAAAAATCAAACCATGACAATTGGATAATTTGTGCCCAATATGTTTATTTTTTACTGCTTTTGCTTGATTTATTTGTGCTATCTTATGCTTTATTTAATTTATTTAAATGTGTTTGCATGAGGGTTGCCAAATTGAAAAATCTCTACTTCAAAATTACTAAGTATGTTTTAATAATTAATTGACAATTTTATTCCGGATAATAAAATTGAATTAATTTTGACCTCCATGATTTATTTATTTGTGAATTCTTTTGGAGAAATTCCCCCAACGGGACGGTCAAAAGATAGGTTTCACATGAATGAATTCCAAACGGATGATTGTGGGTTATTACTAGTGGCGACGATGACCCTCCCCCAACGGCTCAATCAAAGCGAAATAGTAATCTGTATTTAATCATGGTTATTACTTAGGTATAAAATTGATATGCATATACTTCTCCAAGTCCCCGTCAATTTTATATTGGTCAAGGGGAGCCAACTATTAACTGGATATTAAGGGTTTGTAAATCGTTCTTGTTTGTAACCCGCTTGAATGTGTTTAAATAATGACCCACCCAACGTGGCTTATTTAAACTGTTTTGAGATGTTGGCTGATGCATGTTCATATTTTTTTTTGAGATTTTAAATATGATGGCATGTGATCAAACCTTGTGATATATTTGTGCTTATGCATATTATTGTTTATTTCAGTTCATCATGTCGCAACCTTTTAATCCACGCTCAATATCTTTGAAAAGACAATTTGCTCACTTTGGAGAAAATTTTGTTGATTGAATCGAAAACTCACTATTGTCCTCATTTGCACAAAGCCATAATCGGGTTACGACCACACCTAAACCGGATACACCATCGGATGAGTCCACTAAAACGGTTAAGAAAGAGTATCTTGACCGAGCGGTCTAACGAAAATGGCTAAGTGTACCATCTTGGCTTCTATGTCGATGTGTTGCAACACCCAACACCGAACGTTGAGACCGGCCGCGAAATCATGACTAGTCTTAAAGCGATGTTTCAACATCAGAACCGTGTGGCTCGTCAGATCACCATGAGGGACTTGCTCTCTATGAAAATGGTGGAGGGAACGCCCGTAAGGGAGCACGTTCTCCAAATGATGGCTCACCTTAATAAACTTGAGGTACTTGGCGCTGAATATGATATCGAGACCCAAATCGATTTAGGTGCTCCATTCTTCTGCCGAAAAGCTTTGAACAATTCAGGGTTGAACTACCGGATGAATAATCGAAGTTCTCGATGCCCCGATCCAAGGTGCAAGCTTTAGTCTCGGCAGAGGCGATATCAAAGGCGTAAAAGCCAAGCCTTGGTGGCAAAATCAGAGCTTCTTCTTCTTCTAGACCAAGGGGTGGTAAGAACAAGAAAAGGAACAAAGGCCACAAGCAAGTGAACTCAAGTGTTGCCAATGGCAAAGATAAGGTGAAGAAGGGTGGTGGAGTGAACAAGCCAGCTAAGGGGAAGTGCTTCAACTGCGGTGAGAAAGGACATTGGAGGTCAGCCTGTTCCAGACCTAAGAGGGATGGAAAGAAAGGTAATTCTCACGCACTAGTTGTTGAAACTTGTTTAGCGGCGTATGCCTCCCATTTTGTGGGTGGTGGATACGGGATCCACTAATCATGTTTGTTTCACATTACAGGGGTTCAAGCGGACCCTACAACTTAGTGGGAGTGAGGTCCTCATCACACTGGGCGATGCTACGAGAGTGGCAGCTGAAGCAGTGGGAGAAGTGCACCTGTTTTTTGAAGACAGTGCTTTAATTTTTGAGATATTCTTTACGTTCCGGAATTTTAGAAAGAATTCATTTTCAGTTTCTAAACTTTTATGATGGATATTTTGGTTACTTTTTTAATAAAAGTTGTTACCATTTTTTTGATAAATTTATCTGTCATGGAACGTTGTTGAATGATCTCTATACAATTAATTGTGCACACCACTCACGAAATGTATCCTATAACACATCAATCAAGCTTTCCGAAAAAAGAAAACGTTCATCAGACGTGAACGAGACACTTCTTTGACATCTAAGACTAGGGACATATAAATCCAAAGAGGATCCAAAGGTTGGTAAGAGACGGTTCACTAGGGTTTTCTCCAAGTTGAACCGATTCCAACCTACGAATCATGTTTGGAGAGTAATATGACCGAGAGGGCATTTGAAGCCAAGGGGAATAGGGCCAAAGAAGTGTTAGAGATCGTTTACGGATGTCGTAGTTCAATGTCAACCAAAGCAAGAGGAGGTTATGAGTAATTTTATTGATGATTACTCAAGGTACATTTTCCTTATGAAGCATGAATCTGAGACCTTTGAGAAATTCTAAGAATTTAAGGCTCAAACAGAGAATCATGTGGAAAAACGTATCAAGTCTCTACGATCTGATCGTGGAGGCGAATACCTCAGCGATGAGTTTTTGAACTACTTATCTGATGAAGGGATTGTATCCTAGCTCACTGCACCTTAACCCCTCAACAAAATGGGGTTTTGCAGAGCGAAAGCAACATAATTCTTTTGGAAATAGTTAGATCAATGATGAGTTATACGGATCTTCCCGAGTTGTTCTGGGGTCATGCCTTGGAAAACAGCGACTTACATTCTGAACTTGGTGCTATCCAAATCAGTTCCCAGAACCCCAAAGAATTGTGGACCGGACGCAAGTCTAGTATGATACACATGAGAACTTTGGGGTGTCCGGCCTACGTGTTGGACAAGGAAACCGGTAAATTGGATCCTCGATCGACTAATTAAAGGCCGTTTTGTAGGATACCCCGAGGGAACAAAAGGGTGAATGTTCTATAGTTCCGAAGATCAAAAGGTGGACATCCGCACCCACTTTAGATTTTGGAAGAAAACTATAGAACCAAAGAAAACCCAGAAGTGAGATTACCTTAAATGAGCTTAGAGGGCAAACCTCGGTCTGATCGTATTAGATGATATACCAAACGATACGTTTTCTGGCTGAGCCTCGTTATAGTGGGAGGGTTGTTAGACAGCCCGAGAGATTCATGGGAATATGAGAGTCCTCGGACTTGATTCCCGGAATCAGACCCATGGACATATGACGAGGCACTCCAAGATAAGGATGCAGTTTCTTGGCAAACAGCAATGAAAGTCGAAGTGGGTTCTATGTTTCATAATAGAGTGTGGGAGCTAGTTGAACCACTTAATGGGGTCAAACCCATTAGATTCAAGTGGGTATATAAGAGGAAAAGAGGATAGGATGGGAAGGTTGAAACCTTTTAAAGCAAGACTAATGGCGAAAGGTTATACTCAGAAAGAAAGGGATCGATTATGAGGAAATTTTTTCGCCCGTAGCCATGCTTAAGTCCATCCGTATTCTCTTATCGATTGCTGCGCATTTCGACTTTGAAATCTGGCAAATGGATGTCAAGACAGCTTTCCTTAACGGAAGTCTTGATGAAGAGATCTATATGCAACAACCCCAAGGTTTCATTGAAACAGGCCAAGAACATCTTGTTTGTAAGCTCAAGAAGTCCATTTACGGACTCAAACAGGCATCCAGAGCTTGGAACCAATGTTTTGATCATGTTATAAAGTCTTATGGGTTTGATCAAAACGAGTTTGAAAGTTGTGTGTATAAAAAGCGTGTCGGAATTGCATTGGTATTCTTAGTACTATACGTAGATGACATTGTGATCATCGGGAACGATGTGAAGGTGTGATCAGACGTAAGGGCATGGCTTTCAAAACAGTTTGATATGAAAGACTTAGGGAAGCCAGACACATCCTTGGGATCAAGATCACAAGAAAAGGATGGTCAGGTTATCACAAGTTTCATACATAGACACTGGTTTTGAAACGATTCAGCATGCAAGATTCCAAGAAAGGATTCGTACCTTTCAGGCTTGGAATCCATCTATCCAAGAAAATGTTCCCTAAGACGAAAAGGAGATAGACGACATGAAAGGTATTCCTTGTGCTTCGGCTGTCGGAAAACCTTATGTATGCATTGCTGTGTACGAGACCGGATATCTGCTTTGCCGTAGGCATGGTAGCAAGATATCAAAGTAACCCAGGGAAAGCGCATTGAACGACAGTTAAAAACATTCTAAAGTGTCTGAAAAGAACTCGGGATAGAATGTTGATTTATCAGTCAGATACTCCAATCCCCATCGGCTACATGGACTCGGATTTCCAATCAGATTTAGATTCCAGAAATTATCTGCCTCAGTTAGTGTGTTTCCATTTGGGAAGTGTAGCCATCAAATGGACGAGTGTGAAGCAGAAATGCATCACTGACTCAACCACGGGACTCGGGTAAATAGCTGCTTGTGAAGCAGTTAAAGAACCGATTAGGCTCTAGATCTTCTTAGTGGACTTGGATGGTGTTATGAATTTGTCTAGCAATATCTGCTAGGGGCAGTTACAAATTCAAGAGAACCAAGAGTCCACGAGTCAAACAAACACATTAAAGGAAAGACATCTTATACGAGAAATCGTTAAGAGAGGAGATATAGATGTGGCAAAGATAGCGTCGAGAGGATTTTTAGCGGACCCCATTCACAAAGCGTCTGCCTCTGAATACATTCGAGACATGTGAGTGGAATGGGTGTCAAGACCGCCCAATACTGCTTTGAGTATAAGTGGGAGAAATTATTAGGTTAGTGTAGGTGACATTAGATGTCACGGACTACTCGAGACGTGTTGTAGTATACTTAAAAAGCGGACTTTGAGTATAAGTGGGAGATTGTTGGGATTATCTTTGAAAAGTATGCTTTTACTTTGTATAATCGAAACCTAATTTTCGATTATTTACTGAAATAAATTATTTATCACTGATGCTTTAAATATGATTGAATGTTATATATATTTACTGCATAACTGTTCAATAATTCATACGTGTTACACTGTAGTTAATTTAGTGATACCAGATCACAGAAGATTAAATTAATAGTCCCTTGTAACTAAAAGTACGCCATTCACGACCTAGATGGAAATGAACAACCATCGCGAAAGGTTGAGGTGTAAGGCTCGATTGGTTTGTCTTGACCAAGAGATTACACTAGTGCATGACCGATCTTGTTGAATAGGACCTCTGAGGAGGATAAATTCTTGAGAATCGAAACAAGGAAGAATTAGACCTCAGTGGTTAGTTGTTTCTTAACCTTCATCCCTTAAATAGGATCACGTGGGATCGGTAACTATTGCTTTGACTTATCATGGGTAGCGAATCAGAGAGAGATTCAATACTTTTTATCTTGGGCAATATTATTGGTCACATGTGATTGCTAAGATTTAATACGAAGAATCGTGTGCAAGTACGCTTGCTTGATTTGCCCCCTTGGGAGGTTCATAAGTTTTATCATACCAAATCTTGCAAGTGGAATTAGTTTCCGGTATGGATAATAATGTTGAACCGTTCCTCGACCAAGGACAAAAGATATTAATTATCGGAAAGCTATTTCAGTGGCTTGAATTAATTAATGGGCTAGATAATCTTAAACACGGGAAATAATGACCGGAGCCATATTGACCGTAATATATGGTTAAGATGGATAGTGCAATATTAATTATGTAGTGAGATTAATTAATATTTATGGGCTTGAATTATATTGTGGCTCAATATTAGATATTCAAGATCCATTAGAATGTCCAATCTTAATTCTCCTAAAGGCCCCCTGAGTAGCCCAACATATAGTCCAATAACTGAAAATGTGATTAAAATAAAATAAATATTGTTGCTTAATATTTTCTCTAATTTTCGAAAATTATGGATAAAAGAGGGAGAAAGATTTTCTTTGAATTTTGTTATGGAATGAAGATATGTATTCTTGGAATACAAGATTATCTCATTAAATTCAAGAAATCTCCCACTTGGTTATACATAGTGAAATTTTTCAAATTTTGGAAATATAAATTGGCAAGAAAGATTTTCTTGATTTTCTTGAAAAGATATTATGGAAGATATGTATTTCTTGAAATACAAGAATATCTCATAAATTCAAGAAGATCCAAATCTTGGAATCTTGCACTTAATATTTTCGAAAATCTCCATAAAATAGAGGAGGTGGATTTTTGTGGAATATTTTAATTATGGGAAAAAGAATATATGGGATATATTCAAGATTTCTTGGTGACCAAGAAAAGTTTTTTCCCACATTGAAAAAACACAAAAATTTCGTTCACCCCTCTCCTATAAATAGGGGATGATTAGTTCATTCCCAAGTACAATTCCATGTGCTGGAAATATTAGCAAATCCACGAAAGTGGTGCAACAAAGTTTATTTTTTCCTTTTGTTAATTGTTCGCGAGTATCCTTCCACCGGATTGTCGAGCAAGGGCTAAGGGAATACTTGGGAAGTCCTTTTGGTTAGTCCGTCCGACCAAAGCCACTGCCATCCCGAGAGGTACGTTCACGTAAACTCGTAGATTCCGCATGCGTAGGTTTTACGTGGCTTTTTATATGCATGATATGTTGTTGCAATTATTATTTGAATTAATATAGGATTAATTCATGCTAGTAATAATTAATGAATTAAATTTGTATTTAAATATTCACCCCGAATAGATCTGTGCAACTCATTCCCCAACACTAACAACTGCCTCACTTCACCACTACTTATCTCTTACGAGAATGAGGTTTGGGTTTGGTGTTGTCTCCAACTTATGGTGAGATTTTCCCTTACAATGGTTTAGCCTCAATGCTAAGGTTGGGAAAATCTCTCTAAGCTTATGATACATCGTGGGTTGCTTAGGCTGGGTTCTAGAACACTCTTGAACATATTTGTATATCTACAGATCTTGATCATCTGCTCATCTTCATATCGATCTCGATCACGTCTGATCTCAATCAGTCTCATCTGCTCCTCTTCTGATCTGCAACCTTCTCTTCTGATATTCTGGTTAATTTCTTTTTGATCGGTTTATGCCGCTCTTCCGATCACCATATCACTCGATTTGTTCTTCCGATCATCGATCAGTGCATTTCCGTCATCCGATCTTACGATCACCGGGCTTAGCTTTTCTTCTCTTACGATTTTGCCTGACTCATCGCTTAACTTTCGGAACTCATCTAACTCATCGATCTCGATCGGTCTCGCTCATAGATCTCGTCGATCTCGATCATCTATTATTCCATGATTCCCCCTCAACTTGTTCTTTTCAACTTGTTATCTGTAAATTAGCTTCAATAACACAAGTTGATAATGTTTTGGCATAATTCATCAAAACTAAAATATCCCAACACACCTCTTTATTATTTAATTGGTGGTATTAAATTCACTTTATTACTTGCTTAATATTAGGGAAAAAATTTTGTTATCCTGCCTATTTAAAGTGATGTTTTACACTTCACATTGTTGGGGTCCCGGTTGAAGGTTATAGGTGCCACGATACTTTTAAAGGTGTGGTGGTTTCGTCTTCGTTGAGTGGTTTCAAAGCATTGTAATATTATCTTATTATGTTTACGCCTTTATATCATTTGATAGTTGTAATGTTATTCCAGCTATATAGTTTTCTAGCGATCAAGGTATGTAATGTATACAAGGTCTTTATTCATTTGATAATTGTAATATATTACACTCCACATTGCTGGTGTCGCGGTTGAAGATGATATGTGTGACGGTGCTTTCAAAGGTGTAGTGATTTTGTCTCTCCGAAAGGGTGGTGTCAAAGCATTGTAATATTATCTTATTATGCTTACACCTTTATTCATTTGATATTTGCAATATTATTCCAGTAATATAATTTTCTTATTATTAATCAAATTGTTCTTGGGGATCATTACAATGGTTTGAAATAGTACCAGGATTATTAGCTTGAATAATTTGAAATAATATACATTATTTAATGATAGCAAGAATATTTTCTAATAATTTTAAATTAATATCCATAATTTGATATTTTTGCATATTTTTTTAAAATTAATTTTAAATTATAATCATGAAAATAAATAAATCACCATGATTCATTTTTTGTCTACACCGTTATCCATTTTTTGATATTTAATTTGAGTCATTCATTATATTTTGAGGAAAGATGAAAATTTATTCTAACATATTAAATTTTATTACACGGATCTTGACCATTGATTCATGTATATTATATATTGGCCATACATTTCTACAATATAAATTATGTAGAATTTTTTGCTCCATTTTCTCCTTCAATTTTGTCCTTCTTTCATTTATGTTCATCGGTTTCTTCAGTGTATATAGTCCATGAAGATTTTGAGATTAACATTAATCCAACTTATTTTGTGTATATACTTTTGTAATTTTACATTTTGTTGTGAACTTATTTTTTTCGATTTGTTGATTCGTTATAGTTTGAATACTTTTAAATATAAATTTAGATTTTGACAGGTATTTTTTTTTCGATTTATTCTAATTCATCGTTCGGTTCATTGTTTTCACGGTGGTGATTTTGTTAATCAATGGAGATTTTGTTAATCTATCAGATTTCACAGCGTTGAAAGTTTGATGGGGTCACAAGGTGAAGAGTTTTTGTGTATTATGAATCAAAATTGTTTGATCATTCAAAAATCATATGATACGTCTTACATAAAATTGAAGTCGTAGTTTGAAGATAATCTCTATTTTTATTTGTCTCTATATTTTTTATCACAACATCTAATAATATTTGACATATATACACGCATTTTATATTATTATTTATACATTATAGTGATTTTTGTAAAACTCATTCATAGATTTATAAATGACTAATAATGTTACTAGAATAATGAAAAAAAAATCAGGATTGTTATTAGAATTTTTTTTTATTATTATGTGTATTATGGAGTATATGTTATAGCATACAGATGTGTAAATGTGTCAATTTTGATAGGTTTGTTATTTATACAAAATGTAATGATAAATCCAATTAATTATTTGGATAAATTTGTTATTCTATTGTGATAAAAAGTTCGACTACATTAATTGAATTACTAATCAGTGTATTAAATTTTATACTTTTAATAGTCAATACAAATATTGTTCAAGTTTGACTATAAATGCGCTAAAAAAAGTTTAACTATAAATATTTCTTATTTTTATTTTTGTAAGTGCATAGTTATAGTCATTTGATATTATTGTTGATTATTAATCAACATAATACTATCATTTTGGTTTAATACAATTACTTACTACTTAATACAACATAATTGTGTGCTTGAGAAATAAAATTTGTGCTCAATTTGTGCTCAATTTGTGCCTTTTATTACAAATTGGTTCCCTTTTAATCATGTATCGTTCCATTATCAATTTAAATTGTATAATATTTCAATTTACGTCTTTTTAAATAAAAAAAATTACTTTTTAATAAAATTAGATATCCTAGAAGTAAGTTTATTCAAATTTGAAACAAATTGGAACGTCGTTTATATTTTTAGACTTTTTTTCCAACTCATTATATCATGTAAGTCATGTAAGTTAAATAATACACCTATAGATTTCTTTATTGGATTTTCCGCTCTTTTGTCTGCACCGTTGATCCATTTTTTGATCTATAATCCAAGTCATTCATTGTATTTGAGGAAAGATGAAAATTTATTGTAACATATTAAATTTTATTACACTAATCTTGACCGTTAATTCATATATATTGTATATTGACCATACATTTCTCCACCATAAATTATGTAGTTTTTTTTTTGCTCTAATTTCTCCTTCAATTTAATCCTTCTTCCTTCTTCAGTATATGTAGTCCATGAAGATTTTGAAGTTAGCCTTAATCCAACTTATTTTGCGTACTTGCTTTTGTAATTTTACATTTTATTGTGAATTTATTTTTTTCGATGTGTTCTAATTCATTGTTTGATTCATGATTCATTATAGTTTGTATAGAGAACAATTTTAAATGTAAATTTAGATTTTGGCATGTATTTTTTTTTCTTTTTTTGGTTCTAATTCATCATTTAGTTTATTGTTTTCATGGCGGTGATTTTGTTAATCAATAGCACTCTGGCGATTTCGTTAATCAATCAGTTTGATGGTAAAGAGTTTCTATGTATTATAAATCAAAATTATTTGGTCATTCAAAAATTTTACGATACATCTCACATAAAATTGGAGTCATACTTTGAAGATAATCCCTATTTTTATTTGTCTCTATACTTATTATCACATCATCTAATAATATTTGACAAATATACACATATCTTATATTACTATTTATATATTATAGTGATTATTTTTTTTAACTCACTCATAATTTTACAGATAATTAATAATGTTATTAGAATAGTGAAAATAGGGTTGTTATTATAATATTTTTTTAATTATGTGTATTATGTATATATTATAGTATACATAAATGTGTAAAAGTGTTTATCAATTTTGATAGCTTTGTTATTTATACAAAATGTAATGATAAATTCAATTAATTATTTGAATAAATTTGTTATTCTATTGTGATAAAAAGTCGACTAAATTAATTGAATTATTAATAAATGTATTAAATTTTACAATTTCAATAGTCAATACTAATATTGTTCAAATCAGGCTGTAATTTTTTATTTTTTTTTGTAAGTGCATAAGTATAGTCATTTGATATTATTTTTTATTATTAATCAACATAATACCATAATTTTGGTTCAATACAATTAATTACTACTTAATACAACTTAATTATGTGCTTGAAAAATAAAATTTTTGCTCAATTCGTGCCTTTTATTACAAACGGGTGCCCTTTTAATTGATTGTGTTGATCATGCATCATTTCATTATCAATTTAAATTGTATACTATCTCAATTTATATTTTTTTAATAAAAAATTTATTTTTTAATTAAATTAGATATTCTAGATATAGCTTATTCATATTTGAAATAAATTGGAACGTCATTTATATTTTGAGACTTTTTTTTTCAGCTTCACTATATCATGTATGTTATAATTTTTTAATTTCTCGGTATATCATATTTTCACTTCGTTTTTTACTTATTAAAAAAAACTGCATGAGAATTATAAATAATAATAATAGCACTTGATACGGGTTTATTAACTAGAGATCAAGTGGTTACGTGATAAGATAATCAAGCGAATTACTTAAATTGTAAATGAAATTTTGTAATTCATGTTTATGTTGAATTATTGAGCAAAAATGAGAAATTCAACTTGGAACTGCATATGGTCATGTCAATTGAAAGTGCTAGGGTCATTTCACAGTTACTTTTCTCACACTTCTTGCCTTCACGAGAGCATTGTGCTTTTACATTTACCAAAGTATCTAATTTGTTATTATTTCACAATCTTCATTTATATTTTTTGTATGTGTGCGTGGCCATAGATTTTCAGCTCCATTTAGTAGTGTGGTGAAGCGTAAACTCAACAATGCAGAGAAAATAAGTTTTTTGGTCCCAAAACCTTTCTGTAATTCGATTTTCCTCCCAAAAAAATTAAATATCCAATTTTTGTCTCAAAACTATCTAGATTATCCTACTTTGGACTCATTTTCCTGAAAAATAGAAAAAACATCATTTTCGGTCACATGCAAGTCACGTGTCAGTTAAAATTGAGGGTTTTCACGTTCGAAGTTGACGTTGATTGTTAAAAGACATTCATTTTTTTAACAGTCAACGTTCACGTTAGCTACGACCTCAAAAACCTCAATTTTAATAGGCATGTGTCTTGCGTCTGATTGAAAATGATGTTATTTATGTTTTTCGGGGAAAATGTGGCCAAAATTGGACAATTTAGATAGTTATGGCGCCAAAATTGGATAATTAGATTTTTTGGATGAAAAATGGATTACCGAAAAGTTATGAGACCAAAAAAAACTTTTTTTTTTCTGCAACAATACACTAATGATATTGAATCGCTTAGGTACTTCCTTTTTTCTTCATATTGTATTAATCAATATTTTGTGCATATGTATGCAAAGTCCTAATTTCTTTAAATTGAACTTACAAGAAATTGAATATATATAGATCATTAAATGGGTTGTGTAATAGAACTAGGTTAGTGATTACAAGGTTAAATGACAGGGTACTTGAAGATAAGGTTTTAACCAAAAGTAGTGCTAGACATTTGATTTTGATACCGAGACTTCATTAACTCATTTTGATCCTAGATTGTCATTCAAAATTCAGCGCAAACAGTTTTCATTGATTTCATCAAATGTTATATATGTAAATAAATAAAAATGTGGGACAATCGTTATCTCATGTATGAGTATATTTTTGAGGAAGCCCGCTTTCGTCATGGTCAATTATAGTACGTTCCAGGTCCATAATTATAATTTAGGGACTTGAAAACAATATTGTGCCAACATGATAGTTGCAAAAGTAAAAAAAAAACAATAACACTTAATAAAATGTTCTGAAATGCTTAAATTTTCAGAATAAATTTTTTTTTTGGTTATTACGTATATGATTCTATTATATAGTGTATATTTATATGCCATTTATACAAAAATATAAAATAATATTTTTAAAATATTGAATATAGTTTTCTCGAATATTTAAGGTGAAGTTGGACGGATTGTTAAGTGATATTCAGAGATAAAATATATTTGGTAATGTCATTCAAGTTTACGGGTATTATGTTTTCCCGTCTGTCTTATATAAATTTATTTTTTTATTTTCTAATTAAGTGTTCCGTGTTTTTTTTATGCAATGCACCTCTTTATCACGTTATTTTGTGTCACCATTATGTATATAACAACAAAAAACTTTTTTTGAGAGTCCCACTTTTAAATTTTTATGATGGTATACAGAATGCTAGCTGGTGGACATCTACATCTTCAATGTTATGCTTATAACTTTTGGTTCATTGGGTTGTCTTATGAAGTTTGGGAAAGGTGTTGGAGATATCTATCTGATAGTATTCTTTAAAATAGAAGAGAAATTACGCAATTTCCTGATATATTTTACTAAATATGTTTAGAAAGTCTTATATAATGCTATGTAATGTTTAATAATCCAAATTTATTTAAATTCACCAATATTTATTTAATCTTAAATTTATGTAAAATTAAGGATGATTGATGACGAAATCAAGAGTGGTTGTCTTATAAAGATTGATAATATGTTGCGGACTCTTGGTAATTTTTTGTAGGACTTTTTAGAAATACTAATAGCAGATTTTGATTCTAATTTTTCATCTCGAAATATATTGTTAATGAGGGAGTTTGCATACAACATATCAAAGTTAAAGATAGAGTATAAGTATTTGATGATTGATGAGTAGACATAATTATGAACATCGCAATGTTTAGGAAATAATAAATAAATCTATTCATGTTGATAGCAATGGGGTATTTTTTGTATATGGATATTGTTGAACCAGAAAAATATTTATATGGAAGATGTCTACATGGTCGAGGTAGAACACCAAGATTATCATTAATGTAGCATCTTTCTGGTGGACGTACTGCTCATTCTAGATTTGTCATTTCAATATTAACTTGGTGAGCTTTTGAAGATTAGTCTCATCATATGAGATGAGGCTCTGATGATGAACAAATATTATATTGAACTCATGACACTAATTTTAAGGATCTTATGCAGCTCATATATCTATTGTCATCTGGATTACCTTTTTAGTTGAAAGACCTTTGTGTTTGGAGGTGATTTCCAACATATATTGTCGGTTATTCCAAAAGGAACGAGATATGATATTGTTCACGCTGCAGTCAATTCATCATTTTTTATGAAATTTTTATACTCTTTTGAAACTTACAAGGAACATGCAGTTGCTGAACTTGGGTTCGACTGAAGCTATATACAAAATGAAAATGTTATGAATGTGTAAGATATATTGGAGATGGGAGTATATAATCACAATCTGAGTATGGTTCTGATATACAAATTTTGGATAATATTTTGTTGAGAGGTGGTGATGATTCGATTAGTACTATTATTGATAACATTTATCCTGATTTTGATAACGTGATAGATGATCACAATTATTTGTAAGATAGAGCAATTCTCGCTCTTACATTTGATGTTGATAGGTGTCCATAAACGAGCACATGATTTAGATGAATCACGTTATAAATCACATACTTATTTGAGTTCTGATAGTCTGATCTGATTCAAATGTTGATCATCATTATGATGTGCATATTCATGAATTCTCGAATAATATTAAGTGTTCGGGTGTTTCCGATTATGAATTGAATACAAAAGTTAAAACACCGATAATGTTATTGAAGAATATTGATCACTCAAGGTATTTTTCCAATGCAACCATATTTCCCCCCCTTATAATTTTTAAAAAATATATTGCATTTTAAAAATTGAATGTCTATTATTTCTTCAAACAATTTTTAATATATAATGTTTTTCCATATATATATTTTTTATTACGAGGTTGAGTGATAGTGTTCTTGAAGCTAAGGTTTTAGATGAAAGTAGTGCATGATATTTGGCTTTGATACACAGGCTTGCATTGAATCCTTGCTCTAGATTGTCGTTCAAATTTCAACGGAGACAATCTTCGTCGAATAAAAGTTAGGGGTAGTCCTTTTCTGACGTAAGGGTATTTTTAATAAAAATATCATATATTAACTGAGAAATTAAAGTAAAAAGCAGATCTTGGAAATATAATTTTTTAAAAAATATTATTCATTTTATACAATATAAATTGAATAATGAATTCAAGTAAATACATCCTTGCACAAGTTTAAATTGTATATATGGTGGAAGCGTGATAACATTTATATGGAAGACATTGTCTGCAGATTTGAGGTATAATGACAAAAATTGTCATGATTGTCAGGGACTGATCCATAAACTTTTTATGACGGGCACAATAAAAAGCAAGTCTCGTGTGAATCTGAGTTCATGTGTATTTTCTTTTTCAAATGTCACTGCTGTGTATATATACTATCATTGTTGCAAATGAAATTCCACTATTTAAAAAATGCTTGATTTGTAAATAATGATACTTTGCATGCTTGATTTGTAAATAGCTCGTATGCAAAGAAATAATATTTGAAGAAAAAAAGTTCACACAAATTTCTCCCAAAAAAAGAAAATATAAATATAAAATACATAAAAAATTCCTGCATAACAACCAAATCTATTATAATTAATAAATAAAATCTATAAATTTAATTACTGAAATATTTATATGATTGTCTCATTATCAACATTATACTAAATTTCTTTTTAAAATGTACAATTAAATTATCATTTATCAACTAACCTTATGATTATAATTTGAATAATAATACTACTAATCTTAACAAAACTTAACCTAACACTCGGTTTGGGTAAAGATTGTTTGGTGTCCAACTAGGGTGAGATTTTCCCTTACATTAGTTTAGCCTCAATGCTAAGGATGGGAAAATCTCTCTAAGCTTAGGATATTACATTTGTGCTTAACCACCTTTTGATCTTCGGGACCATAGAACATACACCCTTTTGTTCCCTAGGGGTATCCCACAAACAACCTTAATTCTGATCGAGGATCCAATTTACCGGCTTCCTTGTCCAACACGTAGGCCGGACACCCCAAAATCTTCATGTGTCTCAAACTGGGCTTGCGCCCCGTCCACAATTCTTTGAGAGTTTTGGGAACCGATTTGGATGGCACCAAGTTCAGAATGTAGACTACTGTTTCCAAGGCATGACCCCAGAACGACTTGGGAAGATCCACATAACTCATCATACATCTAACCATTTCCAAAAGAGTTCTGTTTCTTTGCTCTGCAACCCCTTTTTGTTGAGGGGTTCCGGGTGCAGTTAGCTGAGATGCAATCCCTTCATCAAACAAGTAGTTCAAAAACTCATCGCTGAGGTATTCACCTCCACAATCGGATCGTAGAGACTTGATACGTTTTTCCCTATGATTCTCTGCTTGAGCCTTAAATTCTTTGAATTTCTCAAAGGTCTCAGATTTATGCTTCATAAGGAAATATAACCGTACCTTGAGTAATCATCAATAAAAGTGACGAAATACTCATAACCTCCTCTTGCTTTGGTTGACATTGGACCACATACATTTGTTTGAACGATCTCTAACACTTCTTTGGCTCTATTCCCCTTGGCTCCAAATGCCCTCTTGGTCATTTTACCCTCCAAACATGATTCGCAGGTTGGAATTTGTTCAACTTGGAGAAACACCAGTGAACCATCTTTCACCAACCTTTGGATCCTCTTTGGATTTATATGTCCCAATCTTAGATGCCATAGAAGTGTCTCGTTCACGTCTGATGAACGTTTTCTTTTCTCGGAAACAGTTGATGTGTTATAGGATGCATTTCGTGAGTGGTGTGCACAGTTAATTATATAGAGATTATTCGATAACGTTCCATGACAGATAAATTTATCAAAAAGAGAAATGGTAATAACTTTATTAAAAGTAACAAAATATCCATCAAGAAAAAGTTTAGAAACTGAAATTTAATTCTTTCTAAAATTCAGAACTTAAAGAACATCTCTTAAAATTAAAACTCTGTCTTCAAAAGACAGGTGCACTTCTCCCATGCTTGGCTACCACTCTCTTTGCCCAAAGTGTGATGAGGATCTCACTCTCACTAAGTTGTGGTCAATGTGAAACAAACATGATCATAAGGACCCAGATCCACTACCCATAAATGGGAGGCATACGCCGCTAAGCAAGTTTCAACAACTAGTACGTGAGAATTACCTTTCTTTCCATTCCTTTTGGGTTTGGAACAGTGACCTCCAATATCCTTTTTTTCACCGCAGTTGAAGCACTTCCCCTTAGCTGGCTTACTCAACGCTGCTCCACCCTTCTTCACCTTTTCTTTGCCATTTGAATTCACTTGCTTGTGGCTTTTGTCCTTCTTCTTGTTCTTACCACCCCTTGGCCTAGAAGAAGAAGAGGGTCCATTTGCCACCAAGGCTTGGCTCTTTTGCCCCAATATCGCCTCCGCCGAGACTAAAGCTTGCAACAGATCAGGCATCGAGAACTTCTGATTATTCATCTTGTAGTTCAAATTTCGAATTCAAAGCTTTTCGGCATAAGTGGAAAACGAAATCGATTTGGGTCTCGATGTCGATTCAAAGTGCCAAGTACCTCAAGTTTATTAAGGTGAGCCATCATCTGGAGAACGTGCTCCCTTACGGGCGTTCCTCCACCATTTTCATAGAGAGCAAGTCCCTCATGGTGATCGGACGAAAAACACGGTTACGATGTTGAAACATCGCTTTAAGACTAGTCATGATGTCCGCAGCCAGATCATCGTTCGTGTTGGTGTTGCAACACATCCCGACATAAAAGCCAAGATGGTACACTTTGCCATTTCTTTGGAACGCTCCCGGGAAAGATACTCTTTCTTAACCGCTTTTAGTTGACTCATCTTTTGGCTTTTTCAGGTGTAGTGAGAACCCGCTTATGGCTTTGTCCAGGACAATAGTAAGTTTACGATTCCCGATTCCAATCAACAAAGTTTTCACCAAGAAGCAAATTGTCTTTAAGTATATTGAATAGTGGATTAAAAGGTTGCGACATGATGAACCGAAATAAATAAAAATATGCATAAGCACAAATATATCACAAGATTCGATCACATGTATCATATTAAAATCTCAAAAAAATATGAACATGCATCACCAACATCTCAAAACAATTTAAATAAGCTTGTGGGGTGGGTCATTATTTAAACACATTCAAGCCACAAACAAGAACGCCCTCCAGATTAATAGTTGGCTCCCACTTGACCAATATAAAATTGACAGGGGACTTTAAGTATATGCATATCAATTTTATACCTAAGTAATAACCATGATTAAATACTGAAATTATTATTTCGCTTTGAACGAGCCTCGTGGGGAGGTCATCATCGCCACTAAGAATAATCCACAATCATCAATTTGGAATTCATTCATGTGAAAGCTAACTTTTGACCCCCGGTAAAAAAGAATTCACAAATAAATAAATCATGGAGGTCAAAATTAATTCAATTTTATTATCCGGAACAAAATTGTCAATTAATTATTTAAACATACTTAATAATTTTTGAAGGTGAGAATTTTCATTGGGCAACTCTCATGCAAACACATTTAAACAAAATTAAATAAAGCACAAGAAAACACAATAATAAATCAAGCAAAGCGGAAAAATAAACATATTGGGCACAAATTATCCAATTGTCATGGTTTGATTTTTCTTGGCTTGATTTTGAAGAAACGCTGTCTTGAAGTTCTCCCACTCGATCGTCTCGAAAAAAAAACTCCGTCTAGAAACGCCACGCCAAGTAATTTGATGTCCGTGCACCTTGGCTTTGGACCTCGGCTATAAAATAGGGTTTAAACATATAGGCCTCGCCGCTGCATTTCGTCTTCGATGAACGGTTTTTATTATTATACCGTGTGCACTGCATGCGTTAAGTGTTCATTATTTAGACGCACGCCGCCGCGCCTTTCTAAGATCTTATCCTTTAATTCTTCGTCTCCGCCTCCGTTTTCGATCCGGTTACAATTTATTTACAAAAAATAAATAAACCTAGATCTAGACTTGTCTATTACATTGATCAAATCAAAAAAAAAATTAATCTACTATCACTAAAAAAACGAATTGAAAATCAATTAAAAACCACAATTTATATGCATGCATAAATAAACACATTAAATTCCATGGCAATTGGATACCTGCAAAAGAGATCTAGCAATTCTACTATCCAATTTCAAATTTAATGAAAATGAATTAAATTACAATTTAAAATTCAGAGCCCGAAATCGAGGCTCGATAAGAAGTTTGCATCTCTATTCGGGATAAATATTTAAATACAAATTTAATTTTTATAATTATTACTAGCATGAATTAATCCTATATTAATTCAAATAATAATTCAACAACAAATCATGCATATAATCAATTCACGTGAAATCCACGATGCGAATTTCTACGAGTTTACGTGAACGTACCTCTTGAATGGTAATGGCCTCGTTGATTAAACACACCAAAAGAACCTAAACAAGTATTCTCAGAGGTCCCGAATCTGTTATGTGAGGGCGTAAGTCTAGAGGGAGGGTGAATAGACTCTTTTCGTCGGATCACGGAGGATGATTTGATCGAGTATTGAATCGGGCTTGGTCTCGATAACCAACTTCTCAACGCCGGAAAAGGGTCGGTTCGTAATTCGATTAACCGATGTGTGTGCGAAGCTTTAAGTTTTACCCGTGAAAAACCATTTGTATAAATCAGATTCCAAGTTTTATCTTTTAATCGGATGACGTAAATATCGAGTCCGATCGGATCGTAAGCTTGGTGCTATCTGATCTTAACTTAGAATATGTATGCTTTAAGATTGTGCGATGTGAGAGCGCTTAATCAAAGCAAAGAAAGGCACACAAGATTTATAAAGGTTCGGACAAACCAAATTCCTCGTCCACTCTTCCCTTTCAAAGGGCACCAACTTAACCGACTTAACCGACCGACTTAGTTTAGTGTGTTAGTCCAACACAAGACACCAACAGATGTTTTAAGAGTTCTCACTCAACCGATTCAATCGAAGACTAGAAACCTAGATCGAATCTTGCTAAACAACTTATCCTAACTTGGGGGTTTGGGTAAGATTGTTGAGGTTCCAACTATGAAATCTTTCCTTATGCGACCGACTGATAGCTAGATGAAAAGATTTCTTGCTAAGAACTTATGGGATGAACACAATATAAAATAAGCTTGTTGTTGTGTTCTTCGTATGAAATCGACTATAGTTTGAGCTTCGTGATTATGTTGTTTGTCCAAGCATTTCCGTGTTTCACTCAAGAGTGATCCCATATTTATAGACCTTGAGATCAAAGAGCCGTTGGAGAGCAATTTGAATCTCAGGCTATTTTAGGTAGACTTGCAGGCTTGATGTGACGTCTTCAGAAATCGTGAATGTGTATTTTATAGCCGTTTGAGAGAGCAACATCGAATCCCGCTTCAATCATCACGTTTTCTTCCTTATTGGATGGAAGCCTTGCTTTGCGTGTTGTTCCTCCAACTAAGGTTGGTATTCTTCTTGTTTAGATCGCAGACGTATGATAAGATAAAACATCGCATCTTATGAGCCGATCCGATCGATTTCGATCGATCCACCGATGGAGTCTTCGGCGCTGTTGACTTAGCTTAACCGGTGACTCATATAATGTAGGTCTTCCGGTCTTATCTTCGAAGTCATCGATCTTCTATTATTAGAGGTTTGAGCTTCATGACTTCCATTGAAGTTATCCGACTAGATCGATTCGATCCGATCTTCCGCTCGTTTAATAATTTCGCCTTTGGATATCGTTTCTTCCGATTCTTCAATCGACCTTTACATATTGAGTTCCCCTCAATATGTGACCTATCTATTACATCGGTTTTTCTATACAATCATTATCAACTGGTCTCCTATAGCAAGAATAAAAACATCGAACAGCTAACCTGATCGGTCCTATTACATGTGTTTTTGGAACTTTCATCAAAACTATAAATTTCCCAACAATTTCCCTTTTGATGAAACCAAAACACTGGTTGATAAGTATAGAATGCTTAAAGAGCAATGTCGCAAAAATAAACTTTTCATTAGATATGATGATTACATGTTACATCGTAAAAAGTTTTGTATTTAAAAGTTGATCCCTAGGACGCCTTCCTCGAATCTTTCACTCCTTGGGCTTGTATCCTTTCCTCGCATTTCTCTTTGGTCTTGTGGAACGTTGAAAATCTGATAGAGTTTCCATTTGACATCGAAGATCGATTATATGCGATTTGCTCAAGATGTCAAAGTAGAATCTCTCAAATGCCATCATCAAATGAGCCATCCGCCTTCTTTGAGTATATTAACGAATCATACTCTTGGCGAGATATCTTTACATTTATAAGCTTGGCTTCATTTTCCGAATACTTTAAAAGTCCGGATATTTATTCCGTAAACCGCTTGAGGAACTCATCATCCGGTGATTCTTCTTTGGAACAAGATCAAGGACAAAGGCATCTAGAAGCCATTCACTTCGATCTTATTCCATTCCTCAAACCTCTTAGCGTGTCATTGATCTCGTTTAGGTGCGATTTTCCGAAATGAACTTCTAATTCAACCCCTTCCTTGTGCCCGTTTTTTTTTCTTTCTTTCTTCTTGATCCGCTCATTGGACAATTTCTGAAGCTTTCTTATCGGCCAGATCCGATTAGTTGGCTTCGTGACTTTTGGGTCCGGAAAATAATGGTCCAGATTTTGATGTTCCAAACCAACCTTTCTTGCAATTGAGCTTTGTCCATGGGCCTTGTCTTCGATGTGTCGGTTGGTTTCTCAGATCCTTCCCCTTTTTGGTTTGATCAAAAAGCGCGCGAGGTGGGGAAGAGACCCAAAGTTGATTACAATGCTCGATTTAGATCATTAGCAGATAAACACTCAAGTTTGAGCTGTCGGATTAATTCAATTCCATTGAAGAGTTCCAAATCATTTTGTCAAATTTCTCTCCGATAGCTCGAGCCTTTTCTCGAAAAAGAAGATTGATTTTGATCCACCTGCTTACATCAAATTTTGTAAGCTCAAAATGGTGGTCATGGATTGGGAGAACCGATTTTGATTGCTTCGATTTGTTTGAGATCCATTTGTCTCATGAATAGATCTTTGAGACAAGATCCGATTAAAATTGATCGAAGGTGATATGAGATGTAGGAATTGGATCCATCACTTGATCGAGTTCGGGTTGTTTGTGCCTCCGGTGGTTGGTCGTGAACTACAAGTTCCCACTTTCATAACCGCATTCACCATTTCGGCACAATTTAGCTTCTTGGCGATCTCGGCTTCTCTTCTTCCTTTCCAACTTCTTGTGGATCGGAGCATTCCGAGTTTAATGAGCTCAAAATCCCACTTTAGCGAGAAAAAATCTGCCGAACTCATCCGCACCACCCATCTGTCAACAAGTAAGATAAGATCCGAAAGAGGATCTCCATCTTCTCGAATGGGCGACCCGGTTGTGGATACATCTCATCAATCTCTCGTTCAATTCTTAATTTTTTCCAAATGATGGTCTTTGTTGATCTGGATAAATTGGATGAGATGTGGAGGCTTCGGGTTGTGCTTGAGTCAAGTTATTTGGTTCGACCAACAACATTTTAGTGGCGGTTATGTCTCGTTCGAGTTCATGAGCCGGTGAACTAGCAGGAGAGACATGCTCGTGACCTTTATTAATCGGCTTGAGGTTGAGGAAAGTAAAGTTTGTGCTTCACCTCGGATCGTTCTGGCGAGCCCTCGTTTGAGAAGCTTGCTGTTATTATTTTTTGTTGAACGAAATGCTTAACTCATCTTCTAGTCTTTAGAGTCATGGTAGCTTCCTTTGCTTTCTTTGGCCTCTTCTCACGGGCCTTCACCAAGCAATAATCTTTTTGCTCTTTCCTTTCTTGAGTTTTGTTGGAATCATCAATTGTAGGACTTTTCTCGATTCCATTCTGCGCTTGGCGGTTGTCCTTCAATATAACATTCAACCTTGTTGAGATTCAAAAAGACTATTCATTGACTCCAAATTTTTCGTGTTCTTGGAGCAAGATGGCTTTTCGAAGCCGTGCCAATGATGTTCCGAGCCCCATCAATTATTCTTTGCCATCTTGTAATTTTGAAGGTGTGTGAGAGCATCCGGGCTAAATGAATTCCCATGATCGTTCTTGAAAACAACAAATCACTTTCTTTTGAGCATTGGCCCGATGAATCCCGCTTTACGATGTTTGTTCCGCCTCTCTTAAGAGCTCCTCTCGATTTCTTCATCCTCATTCTCCCCTCAAAGTGTGCAGGTGAATTCATTTAATGTCTGCATTTGTCATCTTATTTCTTCTCCGTTGGAATAAATCCACACTCAAATTCTCGCAAGAATTGAAGTGCTTCATCTTTGCATCACCGGATTGCGAAGCAAGCAATATGTTTCGATCCGGCCTTCTTCGATTTGTTCCACCTCCATGGATTCGAAAACTTGTCCTCAAAGATCTTCGTTGCACATTTATGAGTGGCCATCTAAAGATAGACTCATTAAATTTGTGCATAATCAATATCAATATCATATCATGGAAAACAAAAAGGCATAAGCATAAATTCAAAAACAATTTTTGAAAACAATGTTTTTAATCGGAAAAGAAAAGATTCATCATTAAGTTTAAAAGAAAATATTACCAGATTCAAATTTTCGAGAGAAGATTTTGAACTCTAAGAAATCGCTTTTGAAACGTAGAAAAATTTGAAGTTTTTCAAAGAGAGTAATGCAAGTTTGTGAAGCGAAAAAACTCGGTATGGTTTGATGAATCTTATATAGAGGCGGAGGGTACAATAAGACAAGATTTTGAAGATCAATCGTTTGAAAAGATTGTGCGCTCAGATTTAGCGGTTTTGATCGTAGGGTCGAAAAACGCACGACACAAAAAACTTTTGGATTTAAAAAGCACGATCAAGTAGCGGTTAATACATGTACCCCACGTCCGCATTAAATGATTTGCAGAACACGTCCACAAGGATAAAAAATAATATCGATATCGATCCGATAAATAAGTAAAGAACAAGAGAAAAGAGATAATTCGGTTGATCGATGTTGTTATCGGTCAATATTACTTGTCAATGTTGATTCCACTTGTTGATCTTAATCATTCTCGCCTAAGCCTTAAGAAATTTCCCAACATCCTTTTAATTATCTTCTCCAAAGATCGATTTGTTGAAACTTCAGCTTAGGCGATCTTTCCTTGAGTACGTCGATTTCCCTTTTGATCCTCCTGATCGGGTTGAAGTTCCCCTTCAACCGATATTTTCGACATAGATCGATATATCCGATTTATTGGAGTTTCAAGCTCGGCAGATCTCTCATCCGATCATGCTCGTAAGTAATCGTCATTTTGGTTGACCTCATCCGATTCTTTTCAGATTAAGCCAATTCTTGGGATAAGTGTTACCGCCAAAACTTAGTCTAGAGTAGTAGCTTCTATTCCCTAAGTAGGCGTGATTGACATGCGTAAATATCGCCCCAATCTCTCGATATGTCAATCAACCGTAAATTTATCCAATTATCGATCTCGTGATTTCTACACGGTTGTCCTTTTGATGCAAATTTCTCGGATAGGCTTCTTGAAATGGAAATTGCATTTGCATCCTTCTTGGCCTCTATAAATTGACCAATGTTTTACACAACTTCACCCATTCACCATACTTATCTTCTTTGTAAGAATCATGTATCTTGGTGAACCCTTGTTTCCTTGAGACTTCCTAAGCAAACATTTTACACCCTTTTATATGGTTTCACCTTCTCAAATCAACCCTTTGCATCCCTTATTCTTTGTTTTCTTCATCATCTTCGATTTCACATACGATTCTTTGCAAAGCTTCTCTACCACCGTATGCGGGATCTCTTGTTGCAAAAGACACACTTCTCCTAACCGTATGCACCTTTGTGTGTCTATCTGGATGATGTAACCGAACCATCGACTTAGTCAGTATAAAATATCACAAGACATGTGCCCATGAGATCGATGACCAACTCTTTTTGGCACACGTGCTCCATTCAACAATTTGGAGAGCCCTACTACTCCTCCTTTTAGGGCTCCAGGCTTAAGAATCCTATCAAGGCCTCTGTCGCTCCAGTTTTCTTGATCTTCAGCTTTTGCGACCGCCTTGGGATTCTGTTCTTTAAAGCCTCTCTCACCCCTTGTTAAGTGGGGGAAAATGAGAGTTTAAAATCTCTCTCTTTCCTTCACTTCTGGGGTTAGGATGAGGGTTTAGGGTTATAGGTTTAGGATTTTGGTTAACATTTATGTACTGACCTCCGGGTCTTCTTGTACTTGTAACTCGTAATGTAACCTCACCTTCGGGTTTTTATCAATGAAAAGTTCTGTTATTTCATCGTTGTGTAAATTCCTGCTTTCTTATGCGATTGTTTAGCTCTTAATCTCTGAATCTTGCTTGTTGAATATCAGCTAAAACGAATCACAAAGAAATACTATAACCAAATTGATTTAATCAGATAATCCTTTAAACTGAGCATTTTCCTTAAATCTGATAAACCTTGAATCTGATCAGTTCCTTTAAACTGATAGACTTTAAATCTGATAAACTAAAATCTGATCAGTTCCTTTGGATCTGGTAGCGTGTAAGTCTGATCGATTTTTGCTTATCAAGATCGATTAAGATACCAAACTCAATCTTTCTCTCGATCCGTTAGTCTCTTAACCAAATAGTTACGGAGAGCATTCCATCAAACATTTTCGGTGACATTTCTCCAAGATCTAGAAGTCCTAGCTTATTGCATAAATCTAATCGATCTCAATTGGTTAGAATATCACCACAATATCAAGATGAATCTTTTCCATTCTGATATTCTTCTTTTCAACGTGATCTCTTATAAAGTGGTGTCTGACATCCACATGCTTGCATCTTGTATGTAGAACTGGATTCTGAGTGATTGCAATAACACTATTACCGCTCACGTAATATAGGTACGCGTTCTTAGCTACAATGTTGTAATCCTCACCGATCTAGCAATTCTACAATCCTGCGCCCATATATTCAAATGTCGCGAATTTAATTTTTGAAAACCACGAGATCGGTTTACTTCCTAAGAACCGACATGTTCCCGAGGTTGATTTTCAATCTTGCAACCTCCATAATCGTAATCGTAATACCCACTAAGCTCTAGATTATCATCTCGATGGGTAGAATAAACCAAGGTTTATTGTTCCTTCAGATACTTAAGAATCCGCTTAGTTTCTTCTGTGGTCGATCATTGGATTTGCCTCAAATCCGCACATACACCCCCTTGCAAAAAGTGATATCGGTTAAATACAAATTTAGTAGAGATCCAATGAGAGCCCTATATTCCTTCCGATTTGTTTTCTAACCAAAATCCGGATCCATCTTGAATCCAACCATCATAGAATTTTGGCTTCCTTACTATTTTGAATTCCAAACTTAGCCAAAAAAGATTCTAGTGTACTTTCAAATATCCCTTCCGAACTTTGTTTAACTTGGAGACCTAGAAAGTAATTCATCGACCCATCATGGACATCTCGAATTTCCTTGCATCGGTTCTTTGAATCTTTCATATAAAGCTCTTGTTAGGAGATCCAAGATGATGTCGCCCACGAATCAACCATCGAATATCTTCTCCATCTTCTATTCTCGAATAAGGTTTCCCATTCCTTTTAGTGAACCCACTTTCAATCAAGAACCGAGAGAGTTATCATACCGTGGTCGCGGACTGTTTTCCGCCATAAAGAGCTTTTTTTAAACGATACACTTGGTTGCCCTTTTCAAAGCCCGGAGGTTGTTAATTAAACTTCCTCCGCTAGTACCCCGCTTAAGAAAGCACTTTTTACGTCCATCCGAACACGAGTGAACCCTAAAGCATAAGCTTCAAATAAAATTGGCTTCAAATCGGTGCAAAGGTCTCATAATCAATTCCTTCCGATTGTGAATACCCCTTAACAAAAAAGTCTTGCCTTTATTTCGTGATGACATTTTTCTCATCTCTCTTGTTCTTGAAGATCCATTTCGTAATTACGCCTTGATGACTTGCCTACTAGTTCCCATACTTCATTTCTCTCGAACTGTTCCAATGGAATCCGGTTCGTCTTGTAATGCTTCCTCGATTGTAACCTTCATGTAGGCGGATTCATCAATATTTTCAAAATGTCTAGTTTTAATTTTATCGACGGGTCTCCAATTATCGAATGAATCCGTGTCCTTCTGCTCATTTTTTTGAGAACATCGTCCGTTTCGATAAAATTTTATTACTAGTGATTGGGAGTGGTGAGGTTATGGTCCACTTGATAAGAACAAGTCTCAATGTTGGAATCATCATGTGTGTTGATATATCGTCGGAACAATGGTTCGATTCTTCTTATCTCAAATTTGAATCGGCTTTTTCATCGAATAATATCTGATTGATCTGAATCATAGATCCGGAATGTAAATTGATCTTCCTTTTCCTTGATCATTAATTCCATTTTCTCGAATATCGAGTTCGTAGATCGTCCTTGTTCGAGGCGATTTCTCTTGATCTTTCATCAAAAAATATTTACATGGGTGTTTCTTCCAAACTTTCGCTTTGTTGTAGACCACGGTCAAGATGAGGAATACCCCTAGAAATATACCCTCATCGGACTTGGCCTCAAAAGTCTTCAATTTTTCCCATTGTTGTGTATGAAACACTTGCACCCAAAAAACATGGAAGTAAGAAACACGAGGTTTTCTCGCCTTCCACAAATAAGGTGTTTTGTAGTGAGCCTTAGTCGAGACATCCGTTACCTTGGCATGCATTGATTATACGAAACGGTTTGGTATCGCATGTTCAAATTGTTCGAAATTCTGCTTTTTTCTCCATAATATCTTTTCATGTCAGAAAAGAAAAAAGTTCGAAATTTCTTTTATCCCGATTTTTTTACTACCGACACCCTTCTCATTTTGTAATTTCTTAATCTTGGTTGTCGCCTCATTCTTCTTATGTAAGAATATAACCCGTAAACTTTAGTCATCCACGATTACGAGTGTATTTTAAGGCTGTTGAGATGGTGTAATTCCAAACAGATCCATATGAATTTTGGATCTTTGTCCGAAATAATGAAGCTTTGACTGTTTTCCCTTCCATTCCAATATATCATCCTTTGAGAACACTTCATTCTAAGTCCTTCCACTAGAGACATCCTAGCTATCTTATTAAGAGTTTTAAAGTTCGGATGGCTCATTCTTTTTTGTGCGAAAATTCTTTTGGAACTCTTAACAATCAACACGATTTCTTGGACAACTGCTCCAATCAATAATAGATCGTCCTTTTCTTGAACTAACAATATCTTTTGAGTGACTATTCTTGATAGTGCATTGATCGATAATAATTTTTAAACCGATAATAGGTTGTGCTTTAGACCTTCGAATAAAACATCATCATTCTCTAAGGTTCAACCCTTTGGTATAACCAAAGTTATCATCACCGAAATAAATGTATGTATTGTTTGCTTCGAAATTTATCCACTATCGAAAACCGATATTCAAATTTGTTGGCGGACCCACGCGAACCCCGCAATCGGTCGGGTTTTAGGTACCCGCTTTCAAAAATAAAAAAAACTTCTATGGTGATCATAATGTAAGGCCCGATTTGTCTCCCATACTGCCAACATAATCATACTTATATCTCATATGCTTTCTCGATTTGTATGATTACTTGTGTGAACCTTGGATGACTTAGAAGACTTATGATTTAACTTTTCAGTTTGTCTTCTTTTTATCCAAAGTGTGGTTCGTCAAAACAATTTCCTAATTTCGACTATTAGGTACGATATTATCAAAAGATTCATATCCTTTTCGCATAGATGGTTTCGTTTTCAGCTTTACGAAAGCATGCTTATTAAGTAAATTAGACTTCCCTTTTGTAGGTTGTCTTTTTCGATTCTGATCTGTTGATCGTGTTGAAATCTCTTCGTAAGAACCGGTTCTTCCGTTGATTCCTCGGTGATGCTTTTACCGGTTGGGGTCCATTTAAATTGGGCATTTTAACTAATAAAGATACAAGTTTAGCTTTTGGTGTATCTTTTTTGAAAATTGAAAAGATGAATCGATCGGGGCTTTTGAGGATGTGGAGGGTTTCTCATAGCCAAGACCCTCCTTATCAATCTTTACTAAAATAGGCGTTTATGTCTTTAATTTATTTGAGATGATTTTGAAAAAAAACATCTATTTTCTTACGCAGATTATCCTCGAGGATTTCGGACTTTCATGCATTAATAATATCATCGAATTTTGCTTGCAAGATTTTGAAGTCATCTTTTCTTAAATATATAAAATTTTAAATATTATGTTCGAGGCTTTTCCGAGATCATTTTCTTTAGCAAATTATTTCTAGTCCTCGATAAATATAAATTGGAGAGATCTTCATTTAATAATCTCCCCGGCTGTGCTAATGATAATATATGTAGAAGAAATAATTTGGAGGTTACCTCGGATCGGGTCCTCCCCGCCAAATATCATCGCCCGACGAGAATATCGATCTTCTTTTTTCATAGAAGTCGACGCCTTAAAGGAGTATCCGGAGTCCTCGAGGGCGATCGTCCAATTCTCGAATATAACCATGGCTCTTCTGTCTCTATACCCGTTGCTCTCTTTTGTTCTCTTTTCTTCCCTCTCTCTCGTCGTTGCAGGCGATCGTGCTATAGTGACTAACATATTGAAGACGCGCTCCCGGATCCACCGTTCCTTTCCTTCCGTGAATCACTCCTTCAGATGACCTATCGGGTGATTTCCTTCGATAGTAGTCCGAGTTTCTTCTATCCGATTGGTTATCTCTTCCTTCCTTCGCCCGACTATCTCTTTCCCTTTAATCTCTGTGATCCCTCCGATCATCGATCCGGGTTCTTCTGGAGATCTATTGTCCGATCTCCTATCTCGCCCTCTCGCTATGTTGATAGTCCTTATAGAATCTTCGATACTTACCAAGTTGTATATCCGACTTCTCAAGCTTCCCGGTAAGTAAAAGCGATCTGCTCACCGACTTAATATATTTCCAATGGTTGCTCTTGGTTGCCTTGAAAGCAACTGATTTTGAAGTCGAGGTTTCAAAGGGACCTCGTCTTCATCGCTTATATCGTGTCGAACTCGTGAGCTTTAAGACTCAAGAACAAGCTACTCGGTTTCATTCTTGAAATGTCCCGGCAATCTTTGATTACTGCGGACCTTCATGTCCCACTTCTTGGTGAGAGACCTTAGGATCTTATAGTTGATATCTTTATCGACATCTCTCTACAAAGTTCTCGGCTTGTTTATAGACATTGTAATTCTTCCATCGAGTTCGTTGATGGTTTTTGGCAAAGATCTTCGGTTTCTCGAACTTCACGCCAAAAGACTACCGTCTTTTATCTGCTTCATTTCCCTCAGATTATCCCACATTGCTTTCGCAGATTTGAGATACTTAATCTTCTCTTTTGGTGACCTTATCCATTGTCTTCATGATGATATGTCTTGCAATGGTGTCCAGAGTATGCGATTTTCTTTCTTACAGGTCCATCGTATTTTGCTTTTTAAATCTGAAGACTTCATCTAGGAAAGTCTGGATCTCCTCCGATTGCAGGATTGTCGTAGTAAATGATGATGGGTCCTCTCGATGACTTCCATCATTCTCGCCAATCGATCGAGCCTAGATGGTTGGACATATATATAGCCAATCTGCATACTCATCAATTGAGAACTTCGCAGATCATGATACATACCGGACGTGTTATCCATGCCGAAAAAATGAATGAGTTTTTTTTTTTTTTTTAAAACGGTTTTTCAAGATCGATTCATTGACCACAATGACACAGAGTCGAAGAACCAACCGCTTTGATACCACTTGTAGGTCCCGAACGGGTTATGTGGAGGGCGTAAGTCTAGAGGGATGAATAGACTTTTTTCGTCTTGGATCCATATATGAAAGCGAATAACATCAGAGTGCGATTGAATCGATTTATAATAACCAACTTATTGACGCCCGGAAAAGCGGTCGGTTCGGAACATCGATTAACGATGTGTGAAGCTTTAAGTTTTACCCGTGAAAAACCGGTTTGTATAAATCGATTCCAAGTTTTATCTTTTTAATCGGATGATGAAATATCAATCGTAAGCTTGGTGCTATCTCGATCTTAACTTAGAATATGTATGCGCTTTAAGATTGTGCGATGTGAGAGCGATTAATCAAAAGCATAAAGGCACACAAGATTTATAGTGGTTCGGACAAACCAAATCCTTAAAACCAACTTAACCGACTTAACCGACTTAGTTTAGTGTGTTAGTCCAACACAAAGACACCAACAGATGTTTTAAGAGTTCTCAATTCCCAAGATTAGAAACCCTAGATCGAAATCTTCTATCTAACTTGGGGGGTTTGGGTAAGATTGTTGAGGTTCCAACTATGAAATCTTTCCTCTAGGAAGGCTGATAGCTTTAGATGAAAAGATTTCTTGCTAAAACTTATGGGATGAACACAATATAAAATAAGCTTGTTGTTGTGTTCTTCGTATGAAATCGACTATAGTTTGAGCTTGATTATGTTGTTTGTCCAAGCATTTCCGTGTTTCACTCAAAGTGTGATCCCATATTTATAGACCTTGAGATCAAAGAGCCGTTGGAAGCAATTTGAATCTCAGGCTATTTTAGGTTTGCGTTTGTGATCTTGAGAACTGCATGGTCAAAAGCGTGAATGTGTATTTTATAGCCATTTGAAAGCAACATCAATCCTCGAAAGTATCGAACGTGTTTCTTCCTTATGGATGGAAGCCTTGCTTTTGCGATGTTGTTCCTCCAACTAAGGTTGGTATTCTTCTTGTTTAGATCGCAAATGATAAGATAAAACATCGGTTTTCATCTTATGATATCCGATCGATCTGGCCGATCGATCCAATTGATGGAGTCTTCTGGCGCTGTTGACTTAGCTTCAACGGCCGACTCCCCGATGTAGGTCTTCCGGTCTTATCTTCCGAAGTCATCCGATCTTCTAAGATAGAGGTTTGAGCTTCATGACTTCATTAGTTATCCGACTAGATCGATTCGATCCGATCTTCCGCTTACGGTTTAGCATTCCTTTTGGCTTGATATCGATTTCTTCGATTATTCAGATCTGACCTTTACATATTGAGTTCCCCCTCAATATGTGACCTATCTATTACATCAGTTTTTCTATACAATCATTATCAACTGGTCTCCTATAGCAAGAATGTAAACATCGATCCAACAGCCCGACCGGGTCCTATTACATGTGTTTTTGGAACTTTCATCAAAACTATAAATTTCCCAACAATTCCCTTAATCCTTGTTCGACAATCCGGTGGTAGGATGCTTGCGAACAATTAACAAAAGGAAAATAAACTTTGTTGCACCACCTTTGTGGATTTACTAATTTTTCCAGCACATGGAATTGTACTTGGGAATGAAACATTCATCCCCTATTTATAGAGGGTGTTGGTCGAAAATTTTGGGATAAAATAATATGGGAGAATCTTTTTTCTTGATCTCCAAGAAATCTTGAATATATCTCATATATTCTTTTCTCCATAATTAAAATATTCCACAAAAATCCCAACTCCTCTTTGTTATGGAATTTTCGAAATATTGGGTCAAGATTCCAAGATTTGGATCTTCTTGAATTTATGAGATATTCTTGTATTTCAAGAAATACATATCTTTCATAATATCTTTTCAAGAAAATCAAGAAAATATTTCTTGCCCTTTATATTTCAATATTTTCGAAAATTGCTTTATGGATAACCAAGTGGGAGATTTCTTGAATTTAATGAGATAATCTTGTATTCCAATAATACATATCTTTATTCCAATATTACACTAAGATATTCGTAAATATTACACTACGATATTCATAAATATTAACTTAGAAATAATGTATGCTAAATATAAATATTAAGAAATAATATTTTTAATATCAATAAAATGTTTTCATAAAAGTATAAATGTATGTATTATAAATTTATAATAAGTACAATATTCAAATGAATTGCAAATTCATAAAAAAAAAAAAACCTAACTAAAATAGAAACAATCTTAAACAAAATTTGACATATTATATTTAATATATACTATGCTTAATTTATTAAAATAAATGTAGATATTAAATAGATAATAAATACTATGAATTTAAACAAAAGTAAATATATTATGCATGCATATATAATAACATTTGAACTAATATATAAATTATAATTGAAAATATAGTAATATGACTTTCCTAAATAATAAATATTTAATTGGCGTTTTAAAAATAAATATAATAATATATTTTATATACTTCTAAATATATTAAATATAAATATTATAGTCTTAGTAAATAATATAAACTATAAATATATATGTTAATATAAATAATATATGTAGGTCCCGAACGGGTTCGTGAGGGCAGAAGTCTAGAGGGGAGGGTGAATAGACTTAAAAAAAAACTTCGTCTTGGATCGGTGTGTGAAGGTTTTTCTGATCGAGTGTGAGTGAGTCAAGATGGATCGATATCCAACTTCTTGAATCACTTGGTGGTCCGATTCGGTGTCTATCAGTTTAACGAAGATTAAGAAATAACGAACCACTGAGGTCTAATTCTTCCTTGTTCAGTTCTGAAGAATTTGTCCTCATGTAGGTCCTATTCAGTGCATCAGTCATGCACTAGTGTAATCTCTTGGTCAAGACAAGCCAATCTGAGCCTTACTCTTCAACCTTTCACGATGGATTGTTCATTTCCATCTAGGTCGTGAATGGTGTACTTTTAGTTACAAGGGACTGTTAATTTAATCTTCTGTGATCTGGTATCACTAAATTAACTACAATGTAACACGACTATTTATTGAACAGCTTATGCAAAGAAATATATGTAACATTCGATGATATTTAAAGCATCAGTGATAAACAATTTATTTCAGTAAATAAGTTCGAAATTCAGTTTTGATTATACAAAGTAAAAGCATACTTTCCAGTATAATCCCAACATATCTACCTGAGGGAATGCAAAATGAGGAAGACGCACATTTATAAAAATAAATGTTGCTCAAATAAATTGATTGCAGACAAAAGGAACTAAAACTAAGTGTTGATTAAGGTTGTCTCATTCAGAGAGATTGACCTAAAAAGAGCCATTTTGTTTATCTACATTCACTGAAGACAATAACCAATCAGAGAGAGACAACATCAGATTTCAATTTTAAAGTGACAGGCAATCAATTTTGTCAAGAGTACTATGTTCCGATCGCAAAACTTGGTGATTGGCTGCATTGGTTACATGTTACCCAAACCATGCAAGGGCGTTTTCAAACCCTAAAAATAGTCGTTCATCAATAACCAAAAGAGGAAACCCTTGATGCTACTTCCAACGGATAGTTTTTCAAGAATGACCTTGGAGAAGTTGCCTATAAATACCAGTGACCTTCACCAGTAGAAGGTTACGGGAAATCAAAGCAACTATAGAGCTCATTCGTATCACTCTTAAAACCTAAGATTTCCCAAGTGTTTCGCATTGAAGAAAACTCATTCACTAAGCCTAGAATTGTTATATATCCAAAGCTTAGTAGAGATATCCTAGCCTTTGCAGTTGTTCTTATTTGTCAAAGGATATCTCACCCTAGTTGGAAACCAACCCAACCCAAACCCTTTTATTAGGTAGTTTGAGTGTGTGTGTTTGTTGGTGAGAAAGAGTTGTAAAGAGTAAGTAAGCTGCAGTTGAGTCAACCAGAAAGCTCTAGAGAAGAAGTGAGTAAGCTGTTTTAGACAGTCAGAAAGCTTGTGTGTGTTGAGTTAGTAAGCTGCAGTAGTCAGCCAGAAAACTCAGTGTAGAAAAGTTAGTAAGCTGCTGTGTTCAGTTTGAAAACGTTAGGTGATTGTGTGTTAAGGAATTTTTCTGAAGACTAGAGAGAGTGGACGTAGGAGCTTTGTCTCTGAACCACTACAAATTGCAGTATTGTTTGGTTTATGTCTTGCATTTTATCTGTTGCATATTTTCACTGAAAGCATACTGATTTTCTTGATATTCAGTTGGAAACAATCCACTGAACTTGCATCAAACTTGTTCACAACCTTAACCACTGTTTTTACTAAGGAAAAGATTTTCAGCAATATAAAACGAGTATAAACTTAGGGCAAACACATTCCGCACCCTTGATAAGCTAGAACAGATAGTTACCAAACTGAACAAACTCTACTGACTATTCAGTAAGATAATTATCTGATCCAAGCTTCTCAGGAACTCTGATAAAACTCAGGATATGTTGGGCTAATCTGAAGCTACTGAAAGCTGCTCAGGATCACTGTCTCAGTAGACTTTGACTCAGGGCAAGTTGTGCTTCTCAGTGCAAATCCTCAGGACATCCTGACCCCTCTAATCTCATTAAAGAAAAGTTATAAAAATCACTGAACACGTGTATCCCCCCATACACGTGTGAGACTCGTTGCACCGGGACCAACATATTAGGTTTGATTAATGTTCCAAATCTAGCTTGACTCATGTTTAGGGATTCAATGGTGAGGTCCTGTAAATATTTCTTTTTGTAACTGAACTCAGATTTCCAAAATGGAGAATTGGATAACATGCTTTCAATCTTTAATTTTAACAGGATGTTTTTCGCTTCTCATAATGAGACCAACCAAAATCCAAGTCTTTAAAATCACATATATATGGGTAAACACCTCATATTTGAGGTGCTCTCTAACTAGTGTATCTTCAATTATGGATATTGTTAAATTAAATGGAAAAGATGAATACATTAAATGTCTAATTTTTAATTGATTGATCATAATTTATTATTTTAATTAAATTTGTGATTAGAATTTTTTAAAAATATATTATTTAAACTAATATTGTTAAACACATAAAAGGGTTTGGTAGTGCCACATATACTCAAAGAGAAATTGAATTTTTTGTACGGGTTGAAGCATCCCTTATTTTCCAATTTTATATAATGAATTTCTTTTTTGCCTATTAAAAAAAAATAGAAATTGAATATTTCGGTGTTGCTACTTAAAGTTGAGGATAAAGTCTTCTATGCATTAGGTGCACGGTGCAATTCAAGTGCAATTTTTTAAACGTGTAATTTATTTTTTTGAAACTTTCAACTTGTTTGCACTAAAATGTTCAATTTGTTTTACACAGAACAAAATGTATGTTTAAGTGTAAACAAATAAAATGTTTTAGTAAAATAATTAGGTTGCACATTTTAAAAATGCTCTTGAGTTGCACAGTGCATATGGTGCGCAGAAAACCTACTCAAAATTGAGATATTCAGTAATAGTTGTACTAGATATTAATATTAAATAAATTAAATTAAAATATAAAGTATACTAAATATAATATGATAATAACTCCAAACTCATAAAATTTCAAGATTTAAAACGAAGGGCTCTAAAAATTGAGGATTGGTTAAAAAATATAAGTAATAAATATGTAAAGATGATAAATAAGATTAGGGTCATAGAGTTGCATGCTAAACGAGTTACAGTCAAGCAATTCTCTATAAATGATACACTAGTAGGGAGTGTTTCAAACAATACTCAATAGTGTAGAAGTGTTTTTTTGGGAAGTTGGTGTGACCCAACTTCTTCCAAAAAAAAAAAAACACTTCATGAATCAATTAAGAGATCCAAAACACCCCTAAGACTTAGTTCTAACTTTAGTAGACTAAATGAGTCACTAAAGGGCTATGGGATAAAAAAAAAGATTTAAATTAAAAATTAAAAATAATTATAATATAACATGATAATAATTTAAATTCACCACATAAATTTAAAGTGCATACTAATATAATTCATGTGTTGTTAATACAACCCAATAACATCGAAATCTTCTAAAGTGCAAAATAAGCCACCTCAATTTTTTTTTGTCATAATAATAATTTCTTTAATTAACAAAAAAATTATTTTAATTATCTGAGTTTTTTATTTAATCACTACTTAAATTTTATATTGTAAAATTTAATGATTATAAAATAAAAAAATCATTTTGTATATAATAAAACATGATAAAAATTCGTATGAGACTTTCTCATTCATGAGACGGAGTATAATTTAGCTCAAATCAACATTCAAACCTTCTATATAAAGTGTTAAAGCGTCAATGCCAAAATTATATTCTGTTTCACGCATACCACACACCCCAGCCATTAAATTCATCGTTCATCGCTCACTTTTCCTGCAATGGCGGAGATCCAAGAGCAAATGAAACCGAAGGAGAGGAAAATCCTGGTGTTCACAGTGTTGAAAAACAATTGCATTCTCAAGAATATCTTTGTTTTAGATAAACCTCCTTCAATTTCTTCTGCTGATGGATAATCGGAAATTGAAGAGATATTGGTAGTTGGGAGGCACCCAGATGGTAACATAAAGTTGGAGCATCCGAGTATCGCCCGATTTCACCTCCGCCTTCACTCTAAACCCTCTTCTCGATCTCTTTTCGTCACTGATTTGTCCTCTGGTAAAAGTTTTTCCTCTTTTCAATTTCTTCTCTTCCTCTCCGCTTTACATTAGGGTAAGGATTTGATATGTTCGCATTATACAATTTCCTAATTTTGGATAATTTTAGGGTTTTTCAATCTATCGGCAATTTTAGGTTAATATTCTCGCAATATTCGTTTGTGAGCGTTCATTTGTTATGTTCTGGCGATGGATAATTTCCTGAATTTTGGATAATTTTAGGTTTTTCATTTTATCGGCAATTTTAGGTTAAATTTCTTCTCGCAACTCTCGTTAGAATGTATCTATTTGTGCTTTCATTTGTTATGTTCTGGTGATGGTCCATATCATGCGTTTGGTTATAGATCTTCATTTGTTGTTGTGTGTTTTAAAATTTTAAATCTTGAATACATTTGCCATTGTATCTATATTGTTGATTAGTTTTTGAAGGTTAACTCTGAATTTAGATAATTTAGTGATTTATATGTTCGTCTCTTTGCGCCCATTCGTGTGTGGGGCATCTCTATTTCCATGGCATTTGCAAAATAGGGATATCAAGAAATATTAGTTTCTCGATTAGAATAGATAGTACTATGATGTAGCAAATCAAAACTTCAATGTGAGAGTACTAATGTGATGAACTTGTGGATACCGCATATCAATGCAAATTGAAGTTTATGGATAACTTTTGTTCCTTAATTGATTTACGGCGTTTCGCTTTTTCGGTTCATAGGACTTGGGTTTACGGCAAGAGAATCGAGCCACCGGTCCGAAAGTTAAACTAAACGAGGGTGATATGCTACATCTTGGGAATCAAGTAGGATGTACAAACTCAATTGGGTCCCACTAAGTCGCGCTTTTTGACATGGACGACCCATTTGTGCCTCAACCGGATACTCCGATAAAGTTGATGATGAAACAAACGAGGTGATAGATCGAGTCGACTTTTTAGGAATTTTTATTGATAAGAGTATCTTGATAAACATCAATAATGTCTTGTCTTTTGATATAGAGTATAAAGTTTTCATATTCTTAATTTGATCATTCAGATCACGATAGCATGTCTTGTAGAGAAAATCAAGGATGATTTTGGGCCCCCCTTACACTTTGTGTTTTGTGCATGCGTAATGCTTACATACCACGCCGCCAGCTCTGGTTTGTCTTCTCCCTTTCGCGTCTCAGGTCATATATAATAGTTCTAAAGCAATGTACAGTGATATTTTTTAACTTTCCATGCTATTTTTTTGCAGATTAACACATGCAACTGTACTGATTGTGATGCTTTCACCCCCAACAAACCATACAAGCCCACAATATTGACTTGAAAAAGAGAGTGAGGAAAAGGAAAAGAAAAGGCCAAAGAGAGGGAGAGAGAGAGAGAGTGAGGCCAAAGAGAGAGTGAGTGTGAGTGGGAGTGGGAGTGTGAGCGTGAGCCTGAGCCTTGAGCCGCGAGCCGGAGCCGCGAGCCTTGAGCCGTGAGCCGTGAGCCTTGAGCCGTGAGCCACGAGCCTTGAGCCGTGAGCCTTGAGCCATGAGCCGAGAGCGAGAGTGTTGGTGTGGGTGAGGGTGCTATTTATTTGGGTGAGGGTGTGGGTGAGTGAGAGCGTGAGCCTTGAGCCTCGAGCCTCGAGCCTTGAGCCGCGAGCCTTGAGCCGCGAGCCTTGAGCCTTGAGCCGCGAGCCTTGAGCCTTGAGCCTTGAGCCTTGAGCCGTGAGCCGTGAGCCGAGAGTCGAGAGCGAGAGTGTTCGTGTGGGTGAGGGTGAGGGTGAGGGTGCTATTTATTTGGAGATTACCACATGCAACTGTTCCTATTGTGATGCTTTCACCCCCAACAAACCTTACAAGGTTAGTTTCATAATTAATCAATATTATTACACGGTTAGTTTCATATTAGTCAATATTATTAATTAAATTGTTTCATGAAAAATCACTTCCTTGAGGTGGCTGAGTGACATTGCAACATGATGCACATCCCAATTTGAAACTAAGTTTCTTATTGTGCTTTGTGTACAGTATCATGGAAGCAACGTCTTTGGGCGGTCTGCTGGAGACCCTTTCATCACTACAAGCTCTGATTATGTTGCCCCATTATGGTAAATAAGTTTCCATTATGCTCTTTCTCATGAGTGATTAATATGTTGGTTTTTAGGTATTTCAATCTTTCTTTGAGGCACAATGTATAATTTCCACAAGTTGTAAAAGGGATTTCTCATTGCGTTTACCTTCCTCATTTTAGCAAAATCTTATGTTTCCTATATTTAAAAAAAAAGGTGTACTTGTCATGCTATGTAATATGAGGTTGTTCAAGGTTTAACTAAAAGAGATGTAACTTATTTGCCCTGCAAAGTGTTTCTCGCTCTTCACTCCGTATTTTTTCTTATATGTGTGTTTACCTAAAAAGCTTGTAGGACTTGACTCTGCTTAATTATTCTATTTAGGACTTGACTCTGCTTTGATAATTATTGTTCTTTAAACTTAAAACTAGAAACAATATCATGTGTTTGATTATAGATCTTCATTTGTTGTTGTGTGTTTCAGCTTTAAATCTTGAATACATTTGCCATTGTATCTATATTGTTGATTAGTTTTTGAAGGTTAACTCTGAAGTTAGATCATTTAGTGATTTATATGTTCGTCTCTTGCGTCCAGTTGTGTGTGGGCATCTCTATTTCCATGACATTTGCAGCTAGGGATATCAAGAAATATTAGTTTCTTGATTAGAATACATATAATACTATGATTTAGCAAATCAAAACTTCAAAGGAGAGTACTAATGTGATGAACTTGTGGATACTTGATATCAATGCAAATTGAGGTTTATGGATCATTTTTGTTCCTTATTGATTTACGCGTTTCTATTTTTCAAAGGCATGGGACTTGGGTTTCGGCGGAGAATTGAGCCAATGGTCTTTGTTAAACTAAATGAGGGTGATATCTTTGCATCTTGGGGCATCAAGTAGGATGTATAAACTCAATTGCGTCCCTCCGAGTCGCACTTATGACATGGACGACCCATTTGTGCCTCAACCGGATGCTCCAGATTAAGTCGATGATGAAATGCAATGACAAGGTGCTAGATCGGTCGACTTTTAGGAATTTTTATTGATAAGAGTACCTTGATAGACGTCAATAATGTAATGTCTTTGATATAGAGTATCTGATTTTCATATTCTTAATTTGATCATTCAAGATCACGATAGCATGTCTTGTAGAGAAAATCAAGGACGATGATCTCGAAAGTGATAATGTGGAAGGACAAGAAGGGCTACTCTCGATAAGGACATAGGTTTCATCAGCAAAAAGACGAGCCCAATAAAGCACCACCATTGCACGAAGACTTGTATCATCTTTTCTCTAAGGAAGATGTGGTAGAAGACAAATGGTTTGCTTCGAAATATCAAAGAATCTAAAAATGAACTCTCCAAAGGGCCACCAGTGTGTCGAATGGATACTTCCGATTCTGGTGATGAAGAAACTGAAGGGACAACAGATCAAGTTAATTTAAAAAATGTGCTTGAACAAAAAATATCTTGCTAGTTTTTGTAATTGTTAATTTACTGATATTCTTATATTCTGTAATTTGATTTTTCAGGATGGGGTTAGTTCGCATAGTGGAAAAGGAAAAAAAAAAAAAAAAGGAAAAGGCCAAAAAAGGTAAAGGCTAAAAAAATGAGAAAGGATAAATGAAAAAAGAAATGGCGAAAAAAGGAGAGGCAAAAAAGAAAAGAGGAAAAGCAAAAGAAATAAAAAAAGAGGCTTAAAATTAAAGGAAAGGTAAAAAAGGCTGAAGAATCCAAGAAGGGGCAGATTGTGAGCATTCTGCAGAGAATAATGGAACAGTCAAACATGGTTGTAGCCTTGGATCGGGTGATGTGGAAGGTATACTAGTGTCTTTTGTCATGCTCTATTTCCTACTTGCTTATCTAACTAGGAAACTGATGATTTCACTGCTTTATCTTTTATCACCCCTTTCTTGCACTATTTCTCGTGTGCAGGGTACATTTTCGATGTCGAATACTCCGATTGATTCCATGATTACGATCGCGATCGCTTCTTTAATGGGGACAACACATTAACCTCCGTTAAATTACTCGACGGGCGTTGCGTAACTTCTTCGGTTACAAAGAAATTGGTATGCTTCCCCCCTTTTTCTTCTCCCCATTCCGCTTTGTCCCTTTAGTGGAGATAATGATGTTGTTCATCCGTTGTAGGGCGATTCTCGTTCGAGTCTCTCCTTTCGGGGCGGTTTAATCCACCGATTCAAAAAGGCGTTATTTGTCCATCAATATTGATGACCTTGTACATCAACAAGGAGTCCGGAGAATGCAAATACTCTTATAGGCCGAAACTTTTGTCAAACCAAAGGTCATGCCTCGTGGTCAACTACTTAACTTCGGAAGCAATTAATGATGTTTGGACTTTGGAGGGTTCGGTGTTTGGAAACCGTCCCGATCGGAAAAGGGTTTTACAAAGATATTGATTATTAATTCTTGGGCCATGCTATCTTCGACCGTTGCCGTCGATGGGTCCGCTAAGCAAGCCTCCCTCCTCCTAGCCTTCTAAACCTCGTACTCGGCCCACTAAGCCACAAGGTACCAAAGAATGGGCCGAAAAACATTCATCACTACCACTTTGTGGGTCCCTCTGCCCCTCTGTCCTTGTTCACGGTGTCGACCACTCATGATACTTCTCACATTCATGACGCCGGTTATTAGAATGTATCTTTGGCTCTTGTCTCATATTCTCGCTCAAAGCAATTACTACGTCCCAATGGCTTCCTCGCTTCTTGAAGATATAGAGTACTTCCCCAACAACCCCACTCCCCGATCCGGCTCCCGATTCTCGGCTCCCCATCCGGCTTCCCCAAGAACTCAGATCTCTGAGACAGACCTCTTCCTCTGTTGGGTCGGTGGCCCGTCTGCCGATGATGCCTCCTCCCTTTGTCATGACATCTTCCAATCCTTCCAAATTTTTATGATGGTTCCTCCGTTTCGCAGAAGTCGACCATGACTTATCCCCGGCTAATGGGTGCTATTTATTTGGAGATTACCACATGCAACTCGCTTACGATTGTGATGCTTTTTCACCCCAACAAACCTTACAAGGTTAGTTTAATATTAATCATTATTATTACACGGTTAGTTTCATATTAATCAATATTAATAATGTTGGGATATTTTAGTTTTGATTAATTATGCCAAAACATTATCAACTTGTGTTATTTAAGATAATCTACAAATAACAAGTTGAGGGGGAACGAGAGAACAAGTTAAGGGGAACTCATAAAATCGCATTTAAGATAATCGAGATCGAGATTTAGGTCAGAGATGAGGCCGACGAGATCGATGAGTAGGATGAGTTCCGAAAGTTAACTGATGAAATTTGAACAAGAAGAAGCATGCCGATTTGTGATGAAGAAAAGTTCGATAAAATGTTGTGAAGAAATCGAAATCGGTAGAAGAAATCGAAATCGAAATCAAAGAGAAGAAATCAAATCGGAAATAAATAAGTTCGGATGAATAGTGAAATCGATTCGGATGAACAAAGGAAATCGATTCGGATGAACAATGATTTCAAAGAATCGATGAACAATGATTTCAAAGATCGATGAACAATAATTTCAAGACACCGTAAATCTGCGGACCCGATTTCTCTGGATCGATTTCAAATGGACCGGATCGAAAAACCGAATTAGAAGAGATGAACGATGAATCGACGAAATGATCGATCCGTTAGACACACAAAAAAGCAAAGGCCAATAAGAAGACAACACAAATATTTAATGTGACATAAAGCTGCAGGGAAAAGTGCAAAAGGTCAAAGAAAAGCTGAAAGTTATTAGTATGGATTTGAATATTACTTTCCAACGGTAATATTTAAATCCATACTATAAATACATTGCATTATCTTCAAAAGAAGCTAATGGAGGATTTACAAAGTGAAATTAAAGCCAAATATTCAAGCAACTCCATTCATAGAACACAGAGCAAGAAATACACATATATTCAAAAGTGTTCTACCCTAGATCTAAGCACAAATGCTATATCCTAAGCTTAGAGAGATTTTCCCATCCTTAGCATTGAGGCTAAACAAATGTAAGGGAAAATCTCAACCTAGTTGGAAACCAAACAAACCTTACCCAAATCAGTCGGTTAAGTTTGTAGGTGAGTGTGAACTCGGTAAACATCTAGCAATCCCGAAAGGGAGGGTAGGCGATCCCGTGAGGGTGATAAGTCCCGTTTGAGTGAGAACTCGGTAAACATCTAAGCAATCCCGAAAGGGAGGGTAGGCGATCCCTTAGAGGGTGATAAGTCCCGTTTGAGTGAGAACTCGGTAAACATCTGTTGGTTAAGTTGGTGCCCCATGAAGGGAAGAGTGGATGTAGGACGAGTTGTCCGAACCACTATAAAAATATGTGTGTTCTTATTTGCTTTCATATTAACTGTCATATATACTTTAGCAAATCTGCATAACACATTAAAAATAAATAAAATTAAGTCACCTCCCATTGAGATTTTACGAGTTTTAAATCGGGTTTTTCGGGACCAACAAATAATTAAATTGTTTCATGAAAAATCACTTCCTTGAGGTGGCTGAGTAACATTGCAACATGATGCACATCCCAATTTGAAACTAAGTTTGTTATTGTGCTTTGTGTACAGTATCATGGAAGCAACGTCTTTGGGCGGTCTGCTGGAGGCCCTTTCAATATAAGCCGAGTACTCTGATTATGTTGCCCCATTATGGTAAATAAGTTTCCATTATGCTCTTTCTCATGAGTGATTAATATGTTGGTTTTTAGGTATTTCAATCTTTCTTTTAGGCACAATGTATAATTTTCACAAGCTTTAAAAGGGATCTCTCATTGCGTTTACCTTCCTCATTTTAGCAAAATCTTATGTTTCCTATATAAAAAAAAAGGTGCACTTGTCATGCTATGTAATTTGAGGTTCAAGGTTTAACTAAAAGAGATGTAACTTATTTGCCCTGCAAACTTTTTCTCGCTCTTCACTCCGTAATTTTTCTTGTGTGTGTGCCTACCTAGAAAGCTCGTAGGACTTGACTCTGCTTAATTATTCTATTTAGGACTCGACTCTTCTTTGATAATTATTGTTCTTTAAACTTAAAACTAGAAACAATATCATGAGTTTGATTATAGATCTTCATTTGTTGTTGTGTGTTTCAGCTTTAAATCTTGAATACATTTGCCATTGTATCTATATTGTTGATTAGTTTTTGAAGGTTAACTCTGAATTTAGATAATTTAGTGATTTATATGTTCGTCTCTTGCGTCCAATTGTGTGTGGGCATCTCTATTTCCATGACATTTGCAGATAGGGATATCAAGATATATTAGTTTCTTGATTAGAATATATATAATACTATGATGTAGCAAATCAAAACATCATTGAGAGTACTAATGTGATGAACTTGTGGATCTTTGATATCGCTGCAAATTGAGGTTTGTGGATCATTATTTTTCCTTAATTTATTTATGGCGTTTACATTTTTTTTTGGTGCATGGGACTTGGGTTTACGGCGCGGAGAATCGAGCCACCGGTTTGAGTTTAACTAAACGAGGGTAATATCTTTGCATCTTGGGGCATCAAGTAGGATGTCTGAGACTCAATTGGGTCCCACCGATTCACTCTTATGACATGGACGACCTATTTGTGCCTCAACCGGATGCTCCAAATTAAGTCTATGATGAAATGCATAAGGGTGATAGATCGGTCGACTTTAGGTATTTTTATTGATAAGAGTACCTTGATAGATGTCAATAATGTAATGTCTTTGATATTGAGTATACGATTTTTCATATTCTTAATTTGATCATTCAGATCACGATAGCATGTCTTGTAGAGAAAAATCAAGGACAATTGTCTTAGTGATAATGTGGAAGGACAATAAAGTTTACTCTCGATAAGGACATAGGTTTCACTTTGCAAAAAATACGAGCCTAATAGCACCACCATTGCACGAAGACTTGTATCATCTTTTCTCTACGGAAGATGAGGTAGACGACGATGTTCGGCTCTGAAATATCTGACAAAGAACGAAAACGAAATCTCCGGTGGCGGGTACCGTGTCGATTGGATACTTGATTATAAACGATGAAGAAACAGAATGGCAGATCAGGTTAATTTAAAAAATGTGCTTGAACAAAAATTATCTTGCTAGTTTTTGTAATTATTAATTTACTGGTATTCTTATATTCTGTAATTTGATATTTCAGGATGGGGTTAGTTAGCATAGTGGAAAAGGGAAAAAAAATAAAAGGAAAAGGCTAAAAAAATAAAAAGGCTAAAAAAATGAGAAATGATAAATGAAAAAAGAAATGGCGAAAAAAAGGAGAGGCAAAAAAGAAAAGAGGAAAAGCAAAAGAAATAAAAAAAGAGGCTTAAAATTAAAGGAATGGTAAAAAAGGCAGAAGAATCCAAGAAGGGGCAGATTGTGAGCATTCTGAAGAGAATAATCGAACTGTCAAACATGGTTGTAGCCTTGGGTCGAGTTATGTGGAAGGTATACTAGTGTCTTTTTTCATGCATTATTTCCTAATTGCTTCTCTAACAAGGAAACTGATGATTTCACTGCTTTATCTTTTCCACCCCTTTCTCGCACTACTTCTCGTGTGCAGGGTACGTGTCTGATGTCGATTACTCCGATTGTTTCCATGATTACGATGGCGACTGCTTCTCTTAATGGGGAAAACACATTAACCTCCGCTCATAACTCTGGACGTTGCGTAACTTCTTCGGTTATGCAGCAAACTGGTATGCCTCCCCCTTTTTGTTCTCCCCATTTCGCTTATCCCTTTAGTGGAGATACTGATGTTGTTCATGCTTTGTAGGGCCAGGATTCTGGTTCGAGTCTCTCCTTTCGGGGGGCGGTTTCGAACCCTAATCCGCCGATTCGCAAAGGCGGTTACTTGTCCATCAATATTGATGACCTTGTACATCAACAAGGGGTCCGGGAGAATGCAAATACTCATAGGCCGAGTACTTCTCAAACCAAAGGTCCAGCCTGTGTCAACTACTTAACTTCGGGAAGCAATTAATGATTTTTGGAGGGTTCCGGGTGCTTGGAAACTGGTCCCTATCGGGAAAGGGTTTTACAGCATATTGATTATTAATTCTTGGGAGCGGGACCGTATCTTGGACAAGCGTATTTGGCATTTTAAGTACGACACAATCAAGCTACAAAGAGGGTCCCCTGAATTCAACCCCTATAAGGTGCACTCCCCAATAGTTCATGCATGGGTTCGGATTTATGAGCTTACAAAATATTTTTATGAACCGATTATCTGTACGCTTGCTACTGCCATGGGCCCTATTGTGTCAGTTGATGAGCACACTCGTACCCGTTCTATGATGCACTACGACTTGCGTAAGGAGAAGGAGGAGTTTATTATGTATGAAAGATCTGGTTTTTGTACCATAGCTTTTCTTGGTTATGAACGGCATCCCGATTACTATAGTATGTGTGAAATGGTGGGCCATGCTACTGCTGACTGTCGTCGCGATGGGTCTGCTAAGCCAAAGGAGCCTGCTAAGCTGAAGCCTCCTCCCTCCTAGCCTTCTAAACCTCGTACTCAGCCCACGAAGCCACAAGGTACCAAAGAATGGGTTGAGAAAACATTTGTCACTACCATTGTGGGTCCCTATGCACCTCTGTCCTCGTTCACGGTGTCGGTCACTCATGATACTTCTCACATTTATGACGTCAGTTATGAGAATATGTCTTCGGCTCTTGTCTCATATTTTGCTCCGGCCTGCGTCCAATGGCAGACTCTTGAAGATATACAGGACTTCTCCATCGACCCACTCCCTGATCCGGCTCTTGACTCTCAGCTCCCCATCCGGCTTCCCCGCAACCTGTATCTACACAGCCCTCTTTCTCTGTTGGGTCGGTGGCCACGTCTGTTGATGATGCCTCCTCCCGCCTGGCCGCGACATCTTCCAATCCCTTCCAACTTTATGATGGTTCCTCCGTTCCGCAGGAAGTCAGCCAAGCCATGACTTATCCTGGGCTAATGGGTGCTATTTATTTGGAGACTACCACATGCAACTGTTCCGATTGTGATGCTTTCACCCCCAACAAACCTTACATGGTTAGTTTCATATTAATCAATATTATTAATTAAATTGTTTCATGAAAAATCACTTCCTTGAGGTGGCTGAGTAACATTCCAACATGATGCACATCCCAATTTGAAACTAAGTTTCTTATTGTGCTTTTTGTACAATATCATGGAAGCAACGACTTTGGGCGGTCTGCTGGAGGCCCTTTCATCACTACAAGCTCTGATTATGTTGTGCCCCATTATGGTAAATAAGTTTCCATTATGCTCTTTCGCATGAGTGATTAATATGTTGGTTTTTAGGTATTTCAATCTTTCTTTGAGGCACAATGTATAATTTTCACAAGCTGTAAAAGGGATCTCTCATTGCGTTTACGTTCCTCATTTTAGCAAAATCTTATGTTTCTAATATAATAAAAAGGTGCTCTTGTCATGCTATGTAATATGAGGTTGTTCAAGGTTTAACTAAAAGAGATGTAACTTATTTGCCCTGCAAAGTGTTTCTCGCTCTTCACTCCGTAATTTTTCTTATATGTGTGCCTACCTAGAAAGCTCGTAGGACTTGACTCTGCTTAATTATTCTATTTAGGTATAATGTGCCCTTTGATAATTGTTGTTCTTTAAACTTAAAACTAGAAACAATATCATGCGTTTGATTATAGATCTCCATTTGTTGTTGTGTGTTTCAGCTTTAAATCTTGAATACATTTGCCACTGTATCTATATTGTTGATTAGTTTTTGAAGGTTAACTCTGAATTTAGATAATTTAGTGATTTATATGTTCGTCTCCTGCGTCCAGTTGTGTGTGGGCATCTCTATTTCCATGACATTTACAGCTACGGATATCAAGAAATATTAGTTTATTGGTTAGAATATATATAATAGTAATACTATGATGTAGTAAATCAAAACTTCAGTGAGAGTACTAATGTGAAGAACTTGTGGATACTGCATATCAGTGCAAATTGAAGTTTATGGATCATTTTTGTTTCTTAATTGATTTACGGCGTTTACATTTTTTTGATTGCATGGGGGTTTACGCGGGGAGAATCGAGCCACTGGTCCGAGTTAAACTAAACGAGGGTGATATGCTGCATCTTGGTGGCATCAAGTAGGATGTACAGACTCAATTGGGTCCCACTGAGTCGTGCTTATGACAAGGACGACCCATTTGTGCCTCAACTGGATGCTCCAGATTAAGTCGTTGATGAAACAGACAAGGTGCTAGCTTTAGGAATTTTTCTTGATAAGAGTACCTTGATAGATGTCAATAATTAATGTCTTTGATATAGTGTATACAATTTTCATATTCTTAATTTGATCATTCAGGATCACGATAGCATGTCTTGTAGAGAAAATCAAGGATAGTATCTGAGTGATAATGTGGAAGGACAAGAAGGGCTACTCTTTGATAAGGACATAGGTTTCACTATGCAAAAGACGAGCCCAATAGCACCACCATTGCCTGAAGACTTGTATCATCTTTTCTCTAAGGAAGATGAGGTAGATGACAGCGGTTTGCCTGAAATATATAGCAACGAAAAATGAACTCTCCAAAGGGCAACCGTGTGTCGATTGGATACTTGATTCTGGTGATGAAGAAAATGAAGGACAACAGATCGGGTTAATTTAAAAATGTGCTTGAACAAAAAATATCTTACTAGTTTTTGTAATTGTTAATTTATTGGTATTCTTATATTACGTAATTTGATTTTTTCAGGGATGGGGTTAGTTCGTGATAGTGGAAAAGGGAAAAAAAATAAAAGGAAAAGGCCAAAAAAAAAGAAAAAGGCTAAAAAAATGAGAAAGGATAAATGAAAAAAGAAATGGTGAAAAAAAAGGGAGGCAAAAAAGGAAAAGCAAAAAAAAAAAAAAAAAAGGCTTAAAATTAAAGGAAAGGTAAAGAAAAGGCTGAAGAATCCAAGAAGGGGCAGATTGTGAGCATTCTGCAGAGAATAATGGAACAGGCAAACATGGTTGTAGCCTTGGGTCGGGTGATGTGGAAGGTATACTAGTGTCTTTTTTCATGCTGTATAATCTAATTGCTTCTCTAACTAGGAAACTGAGTCCATATATAATAGTTCTAAAGCAATGTACAGTGATATTTTTTAACTTTTCCTGCTAATTTTTTGCAGATTAACACATGCAACTGTTCTGATTGTGATGCTTTCACCCCGAACAAACCTTACAAGCCCACAATATTGACTTGAAAAAGAGAGTGAGGAAAAGGAAAAGAAAAGGCCAAAGAGAGGGGGAGAAAGAGAGAGTGAGGCCAAACAGAGTGTGAGTGAGAGGGTGAGGGTGAGGGTGAGAGTGTGAGTCAAGAGTGAGAGTGTGAGTAAGAGCGCGACCCTTGAGCCTTGAGCCGTGAGCCTTGAGCTGAGAGCCAGAGTGTTGGTGTGGGTGAGGGTGAGGGTGCTATTTATTTGGGTGAGGGTGAGTGAGAGCGTGAGCGTGAGCGCGAGCCTTGAGCCTTGAGCCGTGAGCCTTGAGTCGTGAGCCGAGAGCGAGAGTGTTGGTGTGGGTGAGGGTGAGGGTGCTATTTATTTGGAGATTACCACATGCAACTGTTCCGATTGTGATGCTTTCACCCCCAACAAACCATACAAGGTTAGTTTCATATTAATCAATATTATTACACGGTTAGTTTCATATTAATCAATATTATTAATTAAATTGTTTCATGAAAAATCACTTTCTTGAGGTGCCTGAGTAACATTGCAACATGATGCACATCCCAATTTGAAACTAAGTTTCTTATTGTGCTTTGTGTAAAGTATCATGGAAGCAACGACTTTGGGCGGTCTGCTGGAGGCCCTTTCATCACTACAAGCTCTGATTATGTTGCCCCATTATGGTAAATAAGTTTCCATTATGCTCTTTCTCATGAGTGATTAATATGTTGGTTTTTAGGTATTTTAATCTTTCTTTGAGGCACAATGCATAATTTTCACAAGCTGTAAAAGGGATCTCTCATTGCGTTTACCTTCCTCATTTTAGCAAAATCTTATGTTTCCTATATAAAAAAAAAGGTGCTCTTGTCATGCTATGTAATATGAGGTTGTTCAAGGTTTAACTGAAAGAGATGTAACTTATTTGCCCAGCAAAGTGTTTCTCGCTCTTCACTCGGTAATTTTTCTTATATGTGTGCTTACCTAGAAAGCTCGTAGGACTTGATTCTGCTTAATTATTCTATTTAGGCATAATGTGCCCTTTGATAATTATTGTTCTTTAAACTTAAAACTAGAAACAATGTCCATGTATACATCTTCGAATCCTTTTATTATATGGAAGTTCTATTAGAAACATCACAGATCTTTACCTCATCGTGAGACTTTGTGTTTCTGAATCACATTTGGAGTTTAAACATCATAAATGGAGATGCAACCCACCAAAATAGGAATATTCTCCTGGGAACATTTAATGAAGATTCTCTGGAGTTGGTTTCTTGGAGCAGATAAACATCACGAGAGATGCTAGTGATTATCTTCGGTACACAGCTAAGTACGTCGAATGTCTACACCGATTATCTTATTAGTTAACTTGTTTCTAGTTGTGCTCGTTGTTGCAAGAATATTTATGGGATGTTTTAAAAACACACACACCAAATTAGTTATGTAGCATGTAACAGCGAACAAAGAAATTCGTTGTGGCATTTTATGCATTGTTGTTCAATCACTTTTTCCAAAAAAATCACTCATATGACTTCATCTGTATATGCATTTAAACTTGTATTCATATGCAAGATTTGCTTACCTTGTGCTTGAGTTAATTTATTAGAGTTTTCTCTGTGTTCACAGTGTTAATATTGGTTCATTGCAGTCCTGCCTGCACGGTGGTGGAGCTCCCAACTCTTATTCTTCAGTAAACTGGTGCTTTACATACTTTTGTGAATGGGCAGCTTTCTGGTAGATTGTTTCTCCATATCATATATGATTTCCTCATTCGATAATAGGGTCAACTTTTCAAGTCTTCTGTATATTTATTCAGGTTCTGTTTCTGGGACGAGGCAAAACATGATGTTGATGAATATAAAGTTTCAATTATTGAAAGGCAAGAATCTCATATTTGTCTCTAATAACAACACTATTTTGTTTGTTTCCCCTATGGAACTTTTGATAGTTCAATTTCTGTGGACTTTCTTCATGTTATTTAAGTGAGTCGTTTCTCTGTTGAAATCATCAACATCACATATCCAGAAAAGTAAATGTTCTCTCTTTTCTCTACTGAAGCAAAAGCAAGCATGTGAAGCCTGGCTTCATGGTAAATCTTGGGTCATAAAATTTAGATATGTTTGTTTCAGATAGATGCTTGGTGTCATTATTATATTACACCTATCAATGTCTTAGCATGTAGTTACTCTAAAAACCTGAAAACTCGACTTCCGATGCGTCAAATAGTTGCCAATGGTTTCTTTCTTATCAAGACAAATTGATTTACTAAAAATGCCATCTAGTTTTAGTTTGCACTTTTGCCAGAATAACAGAGTCTGGAAATTTAAGGATTTTTTTTTCTCTTTTTATGCATGCAACTACTATGTGTAGTAGGTTGGTTCCAGAGATCGTGCTCAACTACATTATTATATTCTTCTTTAGACAGGATTATGAGGTTTAGCTATCTTTTATATTTTAAGCAGGCCGGTGCAGAATGTGAAACACGTGCGTATTGAGTATTGGGTAGAGAAGGCAGAGACAGGCGTCCATTTTAACGGTGATGTCCTACATATAGATAACCAGTTGAGGCGTGCACGATGTTGGTTTCCTTGTTTGGATGACTGTTTGCAGTGTTTCTGGTATTTGCCTGGCCAAATTGCCAGCTTAACATTTTAACGACATTGTATTCTATGCTCATCTTAAATTATTATGTATTTTTGCTCAGCTATGACCTGGAATTTACAGTGGCAAGTAACCTCGTGGCAGTTAGCTCCGGAACCTTACTTCATCTGGTAAAATAAAGGTTATTCTTTTGGTATGTGTGTGGGGTCATTACTGCAGATACCAATATTTAGGCAACAACTTTATTGAGAACACATCAGGCAATCAAATTACTAAGGATGATAAGTACAAATTCAGGTTGCTGGCAAATTTTTGAATTGAACCACTTACTCTAATATGGGCAAAGCTGGAGAGATCTCTACTTAGTACAGTTTGCAGGAAATTTTTGAATTGAACCACCCACCCTGATAAGAGCAAAGCTGCAGAGACTCTACTTCCCCATGATCTTTCGATTGTCTTTCTCCAAAAAGAATAATTAGGGTGTGCTTATGAAAAGAGATGGCTCTTTTGTTATAAGCTTGTGCAAAGATGAGGAGACTTTTTAGAGGTGGAGAGATCACCGAGTGATAGATATCTTGCAATTTTGGCAAAAGTGGAAGTAGGAAAAATTATTGGTCTCTAGCATAAGAAACCACTACATCGAACTTGTATGCTTGTAGATTTGTGCTCTCATCATTTCTTTCACATAGCATTGCCTAGATATATGATAGTTCAAGTCATATTGAGATATAGTGATGGTGTTTCTATGCCACAGTTATTCTTTCTTGTTACTTGTGGTAGAACACTTCTCAAAAATGCCCTTCTTAAGAAAATATTTTATTTTTATTAAATGCCTCTTAACAAATTCTTCCTCTAGTAGGTTTTGGCCAAAGATGATCCACCACGGAAGACTTATGTTTATAAACTAGATGTTCCTGTGGCTGCTCAGTGGATATCTCTGGCAGTCGCGCCATTTGAAATTCTTCCTGATCGACGTCGTGGTTTGCTGCCATGCTTTTGTCTACCTTCTAACTTGCCAAAGCTGCTGAATACAGTGGTGTTTTGTTCAATGCTTTCAGGTATCACCTAATATTGATCTTCCCTTGCTGATTGTGTCCCCTCCACAATATAAGTTGAGTTTGATAGCCCTTGTGACTTGTGAGAATCAATATTGAAGTTCTTGAAATTTCTATCTATCTGATGTCTTGTATACTTATCAACAACTACTATGAGGATCACCTCTCTGCATCATTTCCATTTGGATCATACACACAAGTGTTTATTGCTCCTGAGATGATAGTATCTGCATGGAGTTTGGGAGCTTCTATGAGTATCTTTAGTTCTCATCTGTTGTTTGATGAGAAGCTCATTGATCAGGTATGCTTATGAAATAATTGACCTCTGTAAGCAGTGCATTTAGTCTTCAACCTTCCTATTTTGCTGTCACATTAGACCTTTTGGTGATATTTGTTTAGGATTTATAAATCTAAAATTGGTTCTATTTTGGGATTTTAAAATCCGTTTTTATAAAACCACGACTACAACACCTATAAACCTACACTTTCTCATGCAATCAATTCTCTCTCCGCACACTTTAATATATTTAAATCATAAATCATGTCATTCAATCGTTAAAATTACACCCACCAACAATATAATAAAACATCATTCACTCTTGCATATTGATTTGACATAAAGTTAACCCCTACTCAAAATCTCATAACAAACACACACCTATTTATTAAGATTTCAAAATCCCTTAGAATTCAAAAGTTGGTTTTTAAAACCACTTATAACACATTGCGATCAGTGAGAATGAAATAAATGAAGCTTTTGGTGCCCTCTAACACGTACTTTCTCTTTTCATTTTTCTATCTGATGATGGATTGACTGCACAGACTATAGAGACAAGGATTAAACTTGCTTATGCCCTTGCCAGACAGTGGTTTCGGGTATATATTACTCCTGAAACTCCAAATGATGGTAACATACTAATCTTTATGTTTGCACCAGTAATTGACTACTAGTGAAAAGCCTCGATATGATATTATTGTTGTAATATATTCTGTCAGAGTGGTTGGTAGATGCTCTTGCGGGGTTTCTCGCTGATTCCTTCATTAAGAGGTTCCTGGGAAACAATGAAGCACGCTATAGAAGATACAAAGTTTAATTTTATTTCAACATCACATAAATTATGATAATTTGTTATATTTCTTATGTTAACATACGTTCTTATTTGGCTGATGATATGCTGCTATGATGGGGACTTAGTCACTTTGAAAGTAATGAAACACTAAAACCTTCAATGCTCCTTATATATATGTTTATTGGAAAACATGTTTATTTGTACATGTCATGTAATTTGCATAAAATTCATTGTTTACAAGTAATATTGTTCAGTGACTAGGAAATACTTCTTCTAGCCAATGTTTGAGCTCTAGGTGCTCAACCACTGAATTAATCCTTGCCATAGTCTGAGGAGAAGCTCTAACAACATTAAACAAAAAGGTATATATGCCTAAAACTTGCATAAATGGGTAGGTAGAGAATACCTAAAGCACACACAAATACCATATATCTTTGATTTTGGATTTTTTAAAATTCCCATATGAAAATCTATATCATTTAGTTTAGCTGATGTAATGAGATGTACCTCTTCCATATGATGCTTGGGATTGTTTCTTTTTCTATGAAGTAATAAATAATACTTTAGCACTCAATCATATGAAAATATCTTCACTTCCTTGTACTCAGAAGAATTGTTCAACATTTACATGTTGAGAATTGCTTTGCTGTATGCAATTAGCAATTTTATATAATGAATTGAATTTGAGAAGAATATGGAATATGCAATGACAACAGCTGGCTGTGATAATTTATCTAACAAGAGTGTATGCACTGAGGAAATCCGTAGAGAGTCTAAAAGACGCTATGTCTTTCACAGGAACTGAGAAAAGCCATTTAAGATTTGGTAATCAGTTGGTGATATTTCTTTCAGTATTCACAATTCATATAATTTTGAATAGTAATCACGCCTTGGGTCTACTACTAAGAATGGATCCTTCTGAAGCCATGCCCTTTGAATGAGAATTGAGGATAAAATTCAAGCTAAATTCACCTCACAATAAATTAGTATTATAACCCAATGTTTAGTGGGATGGGTGGAGTGATTCTCCGCATCATGATGATCTTTCGAACATATATTGTTATACATACCCTGCACATATGTGTGTGCAATATGTTGGTTCAGTCATTCAGTCAATTTCCAGGAAAATAATACTGAACTTAAGATCTGGTCGATGTAACCTTTGCTACTGTTTTGGCTTTTAATCCAGGCCAACTGTGTTGTTTGCCAAGCAGATGATAGTGGTGCAACTGCCTTAAGCTACGGTCCAGCTTGTAAGGACTCAGTGTATTGGTTTTTATGGGAAAATAAGATCATAGACATCTGTAAGCTTTATTTTGCTTGGTTAAACTGATTTACGTTGGGACATTTCTGTTTTTGTCTTAACAATTGTCTTTTATAGGCTGCTGTCCTTCAAATGCTGGAAAAGCAGATGGGTCCCGAGTCCTTCTTTAAAGTAAGAACCTCAAATCTTGACTTCAATTATATAAAGTTGTTCACAAGTAAATGTTAGCTGTTTCATTTTTAGGGCCGCAACTCGTGTGAAAAGGTTTCCTAGTTCCTATATATATTATTCTTCACTTCTTGGAGTTGGGGATATATTTTGTATTCCTGCTATAAAATCCCTGTTGAAGTCTTTACAATGGTGTTATGCTAGTTATTGCTTGAAGTTTATTAAATGTGCTTGTTTTAGAATGCTTAGTCTCAGGTCCTTCCTTCATGGGGCAATCATTTAATTTCGAAGTAACAAATTTGGATCTCACTTCAGTAGCTGATACATATATCATTCACAATATTTTTAATTTTTTAAAATAAGAAGTCATATTTAGAGCTCTTTCCATTTTATAAATTTTTTTTTTGGAAGTAAAATTAACCAATTTGCCCTTTATCCACTTGTAGCATGATTTGATTCTTTGAATTTTTTGTTGCCAATGAAATCTTTCTGCATGCTCCTGAGAACATGACTATGATTTTGAGATGAATGTGTGTGAAGTTGCTTTGCATGTGTCATGTTTATGCATATCATATGAGATGACTCATGCATGTGAGTGCTTGTTTGTTTGTTTTTGTTTTCATTTTTTGTCCTTTCATATTTTCACTCTGTGCTTGTTGCTATAAGTTGATTTTTTTTAATATCCGGTGTCATATCTCTTTGTTCTTATATGTAATGAGTGGTCGTGAGGATAGCTCTTCCCACTTTATAGTGTGATTATTTTGCCGCATTTATCAGTGACAAAATTGATAATTTTGTCAGCGTCGTTCTTCTACCCTGTTGCGTATCTTTTCTATGTTTTATTTTGTTTTGCTAATTTGTGCTTTAATTTTAATAGTTTTTTTTTTACCGTCTAATCGAAACCCCGATTAAATTTGGCTTAGTACATTTGATCAACTTCTATAAAAGTTGGAGATTTGATACAAACATCAGTCTTCTCAGGTAGATTCTTTAACTATGAATAGAAATTCAAAATAATTTATGGAATCATCAAGTCAATTTGTTAATTTCACGCTCTTCTTCATTAATAGGCCAAATGACTTTCATGACTTCCAGGAGTACTTTGTACTTGAGGTAATACACAGAGGTAGGATGTGATTTTTTCAGATACAATAGCACCTGTATTTTGTAGTTCACATCTTATTGACCTTTTTTGTGCCAGTCACTTTTAATTTCATGCTTGAAGTCTGTCTTTTACTTTATAAATGTTGTGTATACACCTTTGGTAATTCTATAATATTGTGTTTATTGTGATTATGGTGCAATTGAACCTTGGGTTTCATTCTCGTCTCGTTAATTTTCTGCAAGGTTACTTTCATCAAGTATACACACAAATCTAAAATCCGGCTTACCTATTCAGTACCTGTAAATCCAACTTTCCCGGACATCCCTCCATATCATTATTGTTCTTTCATTAAGTTTCAACACTTCACCACTTATATCCGGTTTGTGTCGTATATATGTTGGAGGATAGAACTATATATGATTTTTAGGATGCTTATCTGTGTATGTGTGCACTATTTATATACAACCTTCATATGTACAATATGGACACTTACTTTTGTTGCTGAGTGTTTACAAATTCTTTTGTCTTAGCAGATTAATCTGGTTTTGCCTATTAACATAGTGCTCACTCCTTCACGGTCCTATATTGCCTCTTCTCAAGGTTCTATATCAGAATCTGATTTTATTTAGTAAGATGAAATCGTAAATCTGTTGAACTGAAGGACAATTAGTGAATGAAGAAGATCATAACAAACTTATGTGTTGATAATGTAGACGATAGATTATCCAGCTATTACTCCAATGAGACTAAACTGCTTTTTACTTTAAAATGTTCAGGCAATACCGCATGCCATAGCTATGGTCAGGTCTTCAGACAAAAGAGCCCTAGAGAAGCTGTTGAGTTTATTTTGGAACTTTTGAACGTATTATATCTTTATTAATTTTCACAGAGAGTTGATGTTCGATGAACTTGTTAGGTAATCCAACTGATGTTGAATGATGGTTATGGTTTGCTGTAAGTTGTGATTATGTGGGAGGCCTATATAGAACTGGCTACGTGGAACATATTTTGGTCTTGTCATGGACAAATCATTATTTTTGGTATAGGTTGTGAGGAAATGCATTATTACATTACTTTATTAAATTTATAGGTTTCTTGTTGGTTTTACGAATCAAAATGTTCTTGTCTCGGTTGTTTCTCTTATAATGATTTTGCTCTCTCTGGACTTCTTTCCTTGATTTCAATTCTTTTTTTTTTTTTTTTGTGCGTGTGATGAAATACTAGATTTTAATAATTGGGTTCTATCATGTTTGTAGTACAATGATAACAAAGGGGAACTCATACTCGGATGTTTTCTGGGTAGCTGCATTGGTCCAGATTGTTGATGAACTTGAATTTGGACAACAGGTATATGATCTGGGCTATTCTGATAATGTCACTTGATTTTGATGTTACTTTTCTCCCTTTCTCGTCCCTTGTTTTGTTTCTTCCATAAAAGAAGATGGATAAGTTTTTGCAATTTTGGTGTGTTATTCCTTTAGTGAGTTGAATTCATACAAGCCAATCAATCTTTCTGTTCTTTGGAGTGGACAAATACCCATGCTTCCAATATAAGGCTTCTTGTGATGTAATACATTATTTGACAATACTTTCTTTGCACATAAAAATTGTTTACAGATTTTTGACATGCTCTTTTCCTGGAAGTTGTTAGTGTGTACTTTCTTTGTACTGAAAAGTTGGTTTTGTTTCAGTACATGGATGAGTACTCAGATACTGAATGAGTCTACTACAATGATACTTATTGTTTGAATAGATTTGATCAGGTCTATTACATTGTAGTTATCTATTTCAAGATTGGACGTAAATCCATAAATATAAAAAGAACTAGTTTTATAGATGTGTTGGAAATTTGTTTTATGTTATGTCATAGGTTTTTATTTTGGGTTTTATGCTTCGAGTAGGTTGTTTCTATCTTATATAATGCTGTTACTAACTTGGTACAAAGAGGCGAGCTATGATTTGGTTCATTATGTAGCTTAACATTCTGCTGCTTCTTGATCTTGTCTTAGAGTGTCAGTCACTTACCGTCTCTGCTGAAGCGTCTTGATCGACTCTTGCAATTTGACAGGTATCAAAATTGATTGTTTGCTACAAAAAATTATATTTGTTTATGTAAAACTCTGACAATTACAAGAACTTGAGAATTGATCTAATAAAAACAATACACCCTATTATGTTTAGAGATTATAAATACCCCTTTGAGGTATGCCACACACTCCCTTTAGGGTTTGTATATCTCACTAATAGCCCCTTCAATAGGTACAATATGTAATTAGAAACAGCATCAAGGTGGTACTTGTAGTTTACAAACTTTATAGTGTTTTTTTCCCGTAAAAGATAAAACTTTTAAGGGTTGTTTTTGAAATTATCCAAAAAGCTTTTGTTTCTAAAATTGTGAATAACAAGTTTATGCCAATTGCAATTAGACTGGTACCACTATTTATTTATTTTGAAAAAGTATGTGTGTGGTGTGTGTAAGTCACAACTATTCTCTAAATTGTGAATGATAGGTTGATGCCAAGTCATAGTGGGATGTTGACTGGCTGTTGTATGCAGTCACTGACTCAAATAACACTTAAATTATCAGACTTCATACCTCTAGAGAGGTCTTACTTTTTTGAAATTTTGGGTTTTGATGGATCTTCTGCAAGAGTTAACATTTTATTTGGATATTGTATTTGTAATGTAGAGGAAAGAACATTCTAGATCTGTTGGACGGAAGAACATTACAGATCTTGTTTCCTCTTTTCTGCTACAATCTTTCCACCTAAGCACTTTGGTTTGAACTTTCTTAACTGAATAACATTGTTGTAGGCCAACATTATGGACTTGTACTTTGAAAGTGACGAAAGAAGGCAATTTGCTTAGTCTGATGTTATTCTTTTTCAGGTTGGGTGAACATTTTCATATATGTTTTCCTTATTACTTCACCATTTTAGGTAGCCACTTGGTTGAAATGTATAAAATCGAGTAGGCTAAATATACCTCATCATTTTATGCAGCAAATTTGCCACTCCATTTCAGATTATTACTACAACCAACAAGGGAAGTCAGATGATGAACTTCATACGTATCTGCATTTCTCCAGGAGTTGATCAGCGTCCTTGGTAAAAAGCTTTTCTTTTATATTTGCCTTTGCTTTTAGGCTTGTGTTTTGTTTTGTTTGATTTTGGCATGTGTTAGGTTTTGTTGTTTGCTTTGGGTCTGTGTTTGATTTTCTTGTTAGTTTTGGTCCTAGGTTTGGTCTTGTTGTTTTCTTCTGGCCTATGTAATTTGTTTTGCTTTTGGTTTGAGTTCGCTTGCTATGCGTTGTTTGGGTTTTTGGTTTGTTTATTTATTGTTATCGTTAGGTGTGTTTGAGTTTTAGTATATTTTTAGGTTTTACCATGTATTTTAGGTTTGGGTGTTGATTTTTTTTTGTATATATTGTCGGTTTTACCAAGTATTTTGGGTTTGGTTATTGAATTTTAATATGTTGTTGGTTTGGTTTTGTTGTTTTCTTCAGGCTTATGTAATTTGATTTGCTTTTGGTTTTTGTGTTTTGCTTTGTTTATTTATTGTTATCGGTAGGTTTGCTTGGGTTTTAGTATATTTGCATGTTTTGCCATGTATTTTGAGTTTGGGTGTTGAATTTTTTTGGTATATATCGTCGATAAAAGTGCAATAAATATTTACTAATATAAACATAAATAATTTTTTTACGGGAAACATAAATGGTTATATTGATCTTAAATGTTAAAGATATATGTCCTTACAAATAAATGTACATGCTTTCAAAAAAATAAAAGAAATAAATATACATATAACTTTGAATATGTAATATAAAACTAATTATGACCATTAAAATAAATATAATATAAAACTAATTATAAATAATCTAAATACTAAATATTTTAAATATATATATATATATATATATATATATATATATAGTATAATAATAAAAAATTAAATGTAATTAGTTATTAAATATTATACTTAAATTGGGGTTGTTTGAATTTGTTACATTTACTTTCTTTTGATCGAGTCTCTTTTGATTTTAGAGTGATTAGGTGCTGCATAGGTTGATATATATTATAAATGAATATGCAATAAATATTATAAAAACAAATATTAAATTAAAATATATTATAGAATGTAAGTAAAATAAAAAAATAAATTAATTTAATAGTATACATAATATATACCATAAATTATTAACATAAACGTAGATGTTAAATAGATAATAAATATTATGAATATAAACATTAATAATTATAAAACTCTAAAAATATCCATTAAATAAATATATAAATTTTTTGTAATTTTTAAAAATGTATAATTTATGCCAAATACGCAAATAAAGATAAACATATACAAAATATTAATATACTTTCATAAATAAGCATATATTATTGAAGATATTAAAGAAACTCATAATAGTGAAGATAAATTTTATATATAACTATTTTATAAGCAATTAAAACTGAAATAAGTATATGTATAAACATTAATGTAAAATATGACACTAAGATATTCGGAAATATTAACTTAAAGATAATGTAATGTTAAATATAAATATTAAGAAATAATATTTTTAATATCAATAAAATATTTTCATAAAAGTATAAATATATGTATTATAATAAGTACGATATTCAAATGAATTGCAGGTTCATAAAAAAAGATAACTAAAATTGATACCATCTTAAACAAACTTTGACATATTATATTTAATATATACTATACATAATTTATACTATAAATTATTAAAATAAATGTAGATGTTTAATAGATAATAAATATTATGAATTAAACATAAGTAAATATATTATGCATGCATATATAATAACATGTGAACAAATATATAAATTATAATTAAAAATATAATAATATGACTTTACTAAATAATGAATTTTTAATTTGCATTTTATTCATAAATATAATAATATATTGTATATACTTTAAATATATTAAATATAAATATTATAGTCTTAGTAAATAATATAAACTATAAATATATATGTCAATATAAAAATATATTAGTAAATAAATGTCGTATTTATAATTTAAAATAAGAATAGTATAATATTATCTCTAAATATTATTTAATAAATATTAAAAATAATATTATTATTGATAATAATTATTTTAATATCTATAAGATATATATTCATAAAAGTATAAAAATATCCGTAAAATAAATAAATTTTAAATATAATAATATTATAAATAATAAATTAACACTAAACATAAACATATGCACAATAAATATTAATATAAAATATAACACTAAGATATCCGTAAATTAATTTAGAAATGATGTAATGATAAATATATATAAATATAAAAAAATAATATTTTAAATATCTATAAAATATTTTCATAAAAGTATAAATTTATTTATTATAAAACTCTTAAAATATATTCATTTAAAAATACATAAAAAACTATGTATTATTTAAGACAAATACGCAAATAAAAATAAGTAAAATATTAAAATGAGTTGCTGGGCCATAAGTAAAAACTAACAAAAATTGATATCGTAATAAAAGCACATTTTTTAACTTAAATGTTATTAATATTTTACATGCTTCTTAAAATATACTCCCAATGTCAACAAAAATTGTGCTAAATTTTTTGGGTATAGGTTTTAGAATAAATAGATAAAGTCAAGAATAGTCAGGTTTTATGGGGTTCATTTATGAATAAAGTGAATTTTGTACTTTAGTACAATGACAATATGAGTAATTAAATGATGCTTAGAGTGTGTAGATAACGTGAATGTGTCCATAAAGGGAATGAACATACTTTCGGTGTTCGGACAAATAAAGAAAGTGAGTACAATTTTAGTGGACAGAGGGAGTACTAAACGCCACTATTTATTTATTTTGAAAAAGTATTTGTGTGTGTAAGTCTCAATTGTTCTCTAAATTGTGAATGATAGGTTGATTCCAAGTCATAATGGGATGTTGACTGTCTGTTGTATGCAGTCACTGACTCAAATGACACTTAAATTATCAGACTTCATACCTCTAGAGATCTTTTCTCTGAAAGTTTGGGATTTGATAGATCTTCTGCAAGAGTAACAATTTATTTGGATATTGTATATGTAATGAGGAGGGAAGAACATTCCAGATCTGTTGAACAGAAGAACATTACAAATCTTGTTTCCTCTTTTCTGCTACAATCTTTCCACCTAAGCACTTTGGTTTGAACTTTCTTAACTGAATAGCGTTGTTGCAGGCCAACATTATGGACTTGTAGTTTGAAAGTGACGAAAGAAGGCAATTTGCTTAGTCTGATGTTATATTTTTCAGGTGGGGTGAACATTTTCATATATGTTTTCCTTATTACTTCACCATTTTGGGTAGTCACTTGGTTGGAATGTATAAAATCGAATATACTGATTATGCCTCATCATTTTATGCAGCAAATGCCACTCCATTTCAGATTATTACTACAACCAACAGTGGAAGTCAGATGATGAAATTTATATGTTTCTGCATTTCTCCAGGAGCTAATCAACATTCTTGGTAAAAAGCTTTTCTTTTATGTTTGGTTTGCCTTTGCTTTTAGGCATGCGTTTTAGTTTTGTTATTTGATTTTGGCCTGTGTTCGGTTTTGTTGTATGCTTTGGGTCTGTGTTTGGTTTTGTTGTTAGCTTTGGGGCTATGTTTGGTTTTGTTGTTTTCTTTGGGCCTTTGTAATTTGTGAGTTCGCTTGCTATGTGTTCTATGTGTTTTAGCTTTGTTTATTTATTGTTATCGTTAGGTTTGCTTGTGTTTTAGTATAATTTTAGGTTTTGCCATGTATTTTGGGTTTGGTTGTTAATTTCTTTATTAATATGTTGTCGGATTGGTTTTGTTGTTTTATTCGGGCCTATGTAATTTGATTTGCTTTTTGTTTGGGTTTGCTTGTTATTTGTTGTTTGGGTTTTTGCTTTATTTATTTATTTATTTATTGTTATCGTTAAGTTTGATTGGGTTTTAGTATATTTGCATGTTATATATTGTTTTTTTTTTACGGGAAACATAAATGGTTGTTTTGATCTTAAATGTTAAAGATATACTACCTTACAAATAAATATGCATGCTTTCAAAAAAATAAAAGAAATAAATATACATATATCTTTTAAGATATTATATATATATATATATATATATATATAAAATTATAAATATTATGACCTTTAAAATAAAAATAAAAATATTGTTTATATACATTGTAGGTCCCGAATCCAAGTTTAAGTGAGGCGTAAGTCTAGAGGGAGGGTGAATAGACTTACGAAAAACTTCGTCTTGGTCAAAAAAGTGCAGCGGATAGCTTTGATCAGTCTGAGTGAATCGATTTTGTCGATAACCAACTTCTTGAAACGCTGAATGCAGATCAGTTCGGTAACTATCAGATTAACTGATGTGTGCGGAAGCTTAAGTTTTACCCGTGTGAAAAAACCAGTTTGTATAAATCAGATTCCAAGTTTTATCTTTTTAATCAGATGACAGAAATATCAGGTCCGATCAGATCAGAAGCTTGGTGCTGTTTGATCTTAACTTAGAATGTATGCGCTTTAAGATTGTGCGATGTGAGAGCGATTAATCAAAGCAAAGAAAGCACACAAGATTTATAGTGGTTTGGATAAACCAGGTCCTACGTCCACTCTTCCCTTTCACAAGGGGCACCAACTTAACCGACTTAACCGACTGGACTTAGTTTAGTGTGTTAGTCCAACACAGTACACCAACAGATGTTTTAAGAGTTCTCACTCAACCGATCCCGAAATCAATTACTAGAAACCCTAGACTGAAATCTTGCTAAACAACTTATCCTAACTTGGGGTTTGGGTAAGATTGTTGAGGTTCCAACTATGAAATCTTTCCTTGCGTACAAGCAGCCTAAAAGCTAGATGAAAAGATTTCTTGCTAAGAACTTATGGGATGAACACAATATAAAATAAGCTTGTTGTTGTGTTCTTCGTGCGGAAATCTGACTATAGTTTGAGCTTCTTGATTATGTTGTTTGTCCAAGCATTTCCGTGTTTCACTCAAAGTGTGATCCCATATTTATAGACCTTGAGATCAAAGAGCCGTTGGAGAGCAATTTGAATCTCGTGCTATTTTAGGTAGACTTGCGAGCTTGATGTGGCGTCTTGAGAACGGCATGGCCGAAAGCGTGAATGTGTATTTTATAGCCGTTTGAGAGAGCAACATCGAATCCCGATGTCGGCTCTTGTTCATACGTGTTTCTTCCTTATTGGATGGAAGACTTGCTTTGCAGTGTTGTTCCTCCAACTAAGGTTGGTATTCTTCTTGTTTAGATCGCAGACGTATGATGAGATGAAACATCAGTTTTCATCTTATGAGTGACTTTGATCGATCTGAATCGATCGGTCTATCCGATAGAGTCTTCTGGCGCTGTTGACTTAGCTTCAACCGGGCCGACTCTACCGATGTAGGTCTTCTGGTCTTATCTTCCGGAAGTCATCTGATCTTCTAGTATTCGAGGTTTGAGCTTCATGACTTCCGCTGAGTTATCTGACTAGATCAGTTCGATCTGATCTTCCGTTCTGGTTTAACGTTACGCTCGGCTTGATATCAGCTTTCTTCTGATTCTTCAGATCTGACCTATACATATTGAGTTCCCCCTCAATATGTGACCTATCTATACATCAGTTGTTCTATACAATCATTATCAACTGGTCTCCTATAGCAAGAATGTAAACATCGATCGGTAACAGTCCCGATTGGTCCTATTATTATGTGTTTTTGGAACTTTCATCAAAACTATAAATTTCCCAACAATTTCCCCCCTTTTGATGAAACCAAAACACCGAGAAACCAAACATTGATAAGTATAGAAACGGTTAAAGAGCAAGTAATCAGAAGACAAAGAGATTTTGTCTTGGGATCAGAAAAATAAACTTTTCATTAGATATGTTGATTACATGTTACATCAGAAAAGTTTTGAATTTAAAAAGCAGCTGATCCCCAGACGTCTTCTGATTCTTCACTCCTTGGGCTTGTATCCTTCTGGCATTTCTCTTTGGTCTTGTGGAACGTTGAAAATCTGATAGAGTTTCCATTTGACATCAGTTGTCTGCACTTGATCGATTATATATGCGATTTGCTCAAGATGTCAAAGTAGAATCTCTCAAATGCCGGTCATCAAATGAGCCATCTGCCTTCTTCGAGTATATTAACAGATCATACTCTTGGCGAGATATCTTTACATTTATAAGCTTGGCCTCATTTTCCAGATACTTCAGAAAGTCTGGATATTTATTCTGTAACCAGTTGAGGAACTCATCATCTGGTGATTCTTCTTTTGGAACAAGATCAAGGACAAAGGCATCTAGAAGCCATTCACTTCTGATCTTATTCCATTCCTCAAACCTCTTAGCGTGTGCAGCAGTTTTTGGTATGATCTCGTCGACTCTTTGGCCGGGCAACCGAGGTTACGAGTGCGATTTTCCAATCAATCCTTTCTTAGCCCTTGATTTGAACTTCTGTTTCAACCCTTCTGCTTGTGCCCGTTTTTCTGCCCTTCTTTCTTCTTTCTCCATCCGCTCTTTTGGACAATCTTCTGACTAGCTCCTTATCGGCAGATCGACTAGCATTGTCTTCGGTGACTTTCTGATCCGAGTAATCGGTCCAGATTTTGATGTCCCAAAGACCAAGCAGCCTTTCTTGCAATAGAGCTTTGTCCATGGGCCTTATCCGTATGAATCGAGATCTTCGATGTGTCACTTAGTTTCTCGAGATCCTTCCCCTTTTTGGTTTGATCAAAAAGCGCATTGAGGTGGGAAGTCGAGAGACCCAAAGTTGATGATAATGCTGATTTAGATCATTAGCGATAAACCTGAAGTTTGAGTTTGTTAGATTCGAACAGTTATAATCGGCTCTTTCTTGGCGGTTTCCATTGTAGCGAGAGAGTGTCCAAATCATTTTGTCAAATTTCTCTTACGATAACTTGAGCCTTTTCTCGATGGCGTCGAGAAAAGAAGATTGATTTTGATCCACTGTTTGACTTGTCATCAACTGATTTTTTGTAAGCTCGGCCAACATGGTGGTCATGGATTGGGAGAACCGATCTCGATTGCTTCGATTTGTTTGAGACTAATTTGTCTCGATCGATTAGCACTCCTCAATCTCTTCTTTCGGAGATCTTTGAGACAAGATCTGATCTCCGAAGTTGATCGATGGTGATTTGAGATGTAGGAATTGGATCCATCACTTGATCGAGTTCGATTGTTTGTGCCTCCGGTGGTTGGTCGTGAACTATGCACCGGTTCCCACTTTCATCGGCGGCTCTGCATTCTCCATTTCGGCGTCATTTTTTGGAGCTTCTTGAAGCGATCTCCGACTTTTCTTCTTCCGGCAATTCCAACTTCCCGTGGATCGAGCTTTCCAGATTTGCTCGGATATGAGCTCACCGGTGATCCCACTTTGGCGGACTTCCTCATATCGAAGTCAAAATCTGCGAACTCATCCGCACCACCCATCTGTTCAACAAGTAAAATAAGATCCGAGAAGTTTTTTATCTGAGATCTCTCGGTGAGGATCTCCATGACTTCTTCTCTTATAGCGGGATGGGCGACCCGCCAGGATCGTCTCATCAATCTCTCGTTCAATTCTTAGTCCGACCATTTTTCCAGTGATGGTCTTTGTTGATCTGGATCTGAGAAATTATCTGTCGGATTCATTGGATGAGATGTGGAAGCTTCCGGTTGTGCTTGAGTCGGCGGAAGTTATGCGATTGGTTCGACTGCAGTGGATTCTCATTGTAGTGGCGATTGTCTCTGGTTCAGTTCATGGCGGGTGAACTAGCGGAGAGATGCTTGCTCAGCGACCTTTAGTCCGGCGGTGAATCAGCTTCGAGGTTGAGGAGAAGGAGATTTAACGGTTTGTGCTTCTACCTCGGATCGTTACGGCGAGCCCTCGGGTTGAGAAGCTTGCTGTCGATTCTTTCTTTGTTGCGCAACAGACTGCTTGCAGCTCTTTTCTTCTTCGACTCATCTTCTAGTCTTTAGAGTCATGGTAGCTTGCTTTGCTTTCTTTTCCCTCTTCTCCGGGCCTTCACGATTTTTCGTTTCTTTTTACGTGGAGCAAGCGGGTGTGGATGATGGGCTTTTCTTTGCTCTTTCCTTTCTTGATTTTGTTGGAGTGGGCTCCTTGTCATCGTCTGGTGGCCCATATATAACTGAAGTTGATGATGAAGGAAGGCATTGTAGGACTTGATCCATTCGATTCCATTCGGCTTGGCGGTTTGTCCTTGAATATAAGCGCAACCTTGTTGAGATTCTTGACTCTCTTTTTGAAAAGACACACTGGATTCATTGACTCCAAATTTTTACGTGTTCTTGGAGCAAGATGGCTTTCGAAGCCGTGCCAATTGATGTTACGAGCCCCATCAATTATTCTTTGCCATCTTTGTACATTTTGGTGATGTGAGAGCATCTGGGCTAAATGAATTCCCATGATCGTTCTTGAGAATGTCAAATGTAAACGGCGATCTGTACTTTCTTTTGAGCATTGGCACGATGAATCCGGCTTTACGATGTTTATCTGCCTCTCTTAAGAGCTCCTCTCTGATTTCTTAGTCCTCATTCTCCTGTAGTGTGCGGTGAGATTAAGCCCTTTTAGTAAGCTGAGCAGACGAGTGATGTGCGCATTTGTCGATCGATTTCTTCTCCGTTGGTGACGACATCGGTTCGTCTCGCGTTTTTCAGTATCCACACTCAAATTCGCAAGAATTGTAGTGCTTCATCTTTGCATCAACTGGATTGCGATGAAAGCGAGCAATATGTTTCGATCCGGCCTTCTTGAAATTTGTTCCACCTCCATGGATTGAGAATCCTCGGTGGTTCCAAAAGCGAAACGAACTTATCCTCAAAGATCTTCGTTGCCCGATTCCGCATAGTTGCACATGATCTTTCCTAGTCCATGAGTGGCCATCTACAGTGAGATAGACTCATTAATTTTGTGCATAATCAATATCAATATCATCTTTGGGAAAACAAGAGGCAATGAAGCATAAATTCAAAAAACAACTTTTGAAAACAATGTTTTTAACGGAAAGAAAGATTCATCATTAAGTTTAAAAGAAAATATTACCGATTCAAATTTTTGAGAGATGATTTTGAACTCTAAGAAATCGTTTTTGAAACGATAGAGAAAATTTGAAGTTTTTTCGATTGAAAGTAATGCAAGTTTGTGAAAACGAAAAACTACGTAAGGTTTGATGAATCTTATATAGAGGCGGAGGGAACAATAAGACAAGATTTTGAAGATCAAACGTTTTGAAAAGATTATGCGCTCAGATTTAGCGGTTTTGATCGTAGGGTCGAAAAAGCACGCGTAAAAAAAAACTTTTGGATTTAAAAAGCCGCGATCAAATAGCGGTTAATACATGTACCCCACGTCCGCATTAAATGATTTGCGAGTACACGTCCACAAGGATAGTGGGTATGCAATAAAGCAAATAATATCGAATCACGATCCGATAAATAAGTAAAGAACAAGAGAAAAGAGATCGTGTCGGTTGGTGATATTATGTCGGTCAATATTACTTGTCAATGTTGATTCCACTTGTTGATCTTAATCATTCTCGCATAAGCCTTAAGAAATTTCCCAATGATCCTTTCAACCGATCTTCTCCAACAGCATCGATTTGTTGAAACTTGAACTTAGCCGATCTTTCCTTAGTCGTCGATTTCCCTTTTGATCCTCCTTGATCGGTTGAAGTTCCCCTTCAACCGATAATTAAACATAGACCGATATATCGATTTATTGGAGTTTCAAGCTCGGTGATCTCTCTCATCCGATCGAAGGCTCGTTAATAATCGATTTTGGTTGACCTCATCGATTCTTTTCGGATTAAGCCAATTCTTGGGATAAGTGTTACCGCCAAAACTTAGTCTAGAGTAGTAACTTCTATTCCCTAAGTAGGCGTGATTTGACATGCGTAAATATCGTCTGAATCTCTCGATATGTCAATCAACCGTAAATTTATCCAATTATCAGTCGCGTGATTTCTACACTCTGTCCTTTTGATGCAAATTTCTCGGATAGGCTTCTTGAAATGGAAATTGCATTTGCATCCTTGGCTTGGCCTCTATAAATTGGACCAATGTTTTACACAACATCACCCATTCACCATACTTATCTTCTTTGTAAGAATCATGTATCTTGGTGAACCCTTGTTTCCGGTGAGACTTCCGGCAAACACTTTTACACCCTTTTATATGGTTTCACCTTCTCAAATCAACCCTTTGCATCCCTTATTGCTGTTTTCTTCATCATCTACGATTTCACATACGATTCTTTGCAAAAGCTTCTCTACCACCAGTATGCGGATCTGCTTTGTTTCAACCGAGAAGACACTTCTCCTAACCGTATGCACCTTGTGTGTCTATCTGGATAGCGTAACGAAACCATCGGACTTAGTCGGTATAAAATATCTTGACACATGTGCCCATGAGATCGACGACCAACTCTTTGGCACACGTGCTCCATTTAACAATGGAAGAGCCCTACTACTCTTCCTTTTTAGGGCTCTGGCTTAAGAATCCTATCAAGGCATTGTCGCTCGGTTTTCTTGATCTTGACTTTTTGCGACCGCCTTGGGATTACTTCTTTAAAAGCCTTTCTCACCCCTTGTTAAGTGGGGAAAAATGAGAGTTTAAAATCTCTCTCTTTCCTTCACTTCGGGGTTAGGATGAAGGTTTAGGGTTATAGGTGTAGGATTTTGGTTAACATTTATGTCTTGACCTCCGGGTCTTCTTGTACTTGTAACTTCGTAATGTAACCTCACCTTCGGGTTTTATCAATGAAAAGTTACATTATTTCATCGTTGTGTAAATTCACCTTTCTTATGCGATTGTTAGCTCTTAATCTCTGAATCTTGCTTGTTGAATATCAATTCAAATCGATTCACAAAGAAATACTATAACCAAATTGATTTAATCGGATAATCCTTTAAACCGAGCATTTTCCTTTAATCGATAAACCTTGAATCGATCGGTTCCTTTAAAACGATAGACTTTAAATCGATAAACTAAAATCGATCGTTCCTTTGGATCCGCAGTAGCGTGTAAGTCCGATCGATTTTTGCTTATCGATCTCTTGAGATCGATTAAGATACCAAACTCAACTGATTTCTCTCGATCCGGTTAGTCTCTTAACCAAATAGTTACGAGAACATTCCATCAAACATTTTTTCGGTGACATTTCTCCAAGATCTAGAAGTCCTAGCTCATTGCATAAATCTCTGAATCGATCTCGGCTAGTGGTTTGGTTAGAATATCGATATACGTATATCGGTATGAATCTTTTCCATTCGATATTCTTCTTTTCAACGTGATCTCTTATAAAGTGGTGTCCGACATCCACATGCTTGAATCTTGTATGTAGAACCGGATTACGGTGATTGCAATAGCACTATTCTTGTCACGAGAATATAGGTACGCGTTTTTAGCTACAATGTTGTAATCCTCATTTGAGGCGAGCGGCGATTGGGAACAACGACTTCTTGCAGCCATATATTCTCGCCCGATTTGTAGATGTCGTGAATCGATGTCTCGCTTTTTTGAAACCACGAGATCGGTTTTTACTTCCTAAGAACCGACATGTTCTGAGGTTGATTTTTACGTCGATCTTGCAACCTCCATAATCGTAATCGAAATACCCACTAAGCTCTAGATTATCATCGATGGGTAGAATAAACCAAGGTTTATTGTTCCTTGAATATTAAAATCCGCTTAGTTTTTTCTAGGTGGTGATCATTGGATTTGCTTTGAAATCTTGCACATACACCTACTGCAAAAGTGATATCTGGTCTGCTGGCAGTCAGGTATAATAGAGATCCAATGAGAGCCCTATATTCCTTCTGATTTGTTTTCTGACCAGCCTCATCTGGATCCATCTTGAATCCAGTCATCATAGGAATTTTGGCTTCCTTACTATTTTGAACTCCAAACTTAGCCAATAGATTCCTAGTGTACTTTGCTTGGCAGATGAATATCCCTTCTGTACTTTGTTTAACTTGGAGACCTAGAAAGTAATTCATCTGACCCATCATGGACATCTCGAATTTCCCTTGCATCAGTTTGCTGAATCTTTCACATAGGTTCTTGTTAGGAGATCCGAAGATGATGTCGTCCACGTAAATCTGAACCATCAGAATATCTTCTCCATCTTCTATTCTGAATAAGGTTCTGTCCACTGTTCCTTTAGTGAACCCACTTTCGATCAAGAACTGAGAGAGTGTATCATACCAGGCTCGCGGAGCCTGTTTCAGGCCATAAAGAGCTTTTCTTAAACGATACACTTGGTTGCCCTTTTCAAAGCCTGGAGGTTGTTCGACATAAACTTCCTCTGCTAGTACCCCGTTTAAGAAAGCACTCTTTACGTCCATCGATACCTGATGAACCCTCTCGTGGGAAGCATATACGAAGCTTGACCCCGAATGGCTTCAAAGGCGGCGGCGATGGTGCAAAGGTCTCATCGTAATCAATTCCTTCCGATTGTGAATACCCCTTAGCAACAAGTCTTGCCTCATTTCGGTGATAACATTTTTCTCATCTCTCTTGTTCTTGAAGATCCATTTCGTTGCCAATTACGTCTTGATGACCGTCATCTACTAGTTCCCATACTTCATTTCTCTCGAATCGCTCGGCTCCTCCTGCGCATGGCTAGAATCCGGTTTAAGGTCTTGTAATGCTTCCTCTATTGTAGTTGGTTCCTTCATAGACATATAACAAAAGAATACATGACACTTTCACCAATCGATGTCTAGTTTTAATTTTATCGAGACGGGTCTCCGATTATCGGATCGGTTGGATGGTGGTTATCCGTGTCCTTCGCTACGATTTGGCGTCGGTTTTGAGAACATCGTCCGTTTACGATAAAATCTTATTACTAGTGATTGGGAGTGGTGCGGTTATGGTCCACTTGATAAGAACACGTCTCGGTGATGTTGGACTCATCATGTGCGATGTCCGCTCGTGAGAACTTCGAGTTCCCCCGAACCGGATGGTTCGATTCTTCTTATCTCGGTGAATCGGCTTTTTTTCATCGACAGTTGTTCGTACCTTAGATCCGATTGATCCGGTGAATCGGCCTAGATCTGGAATGTAAATTGATCTGATTTTACGATCCTTTTTTCCTGATCGTTAGGCGATCCATTTTCCGAATATCGAGTTACGTAGATCGTGTACTTCTTGTTACGAGGCGATTTCTCTTGATCGAAGATGCTTCATCAAAGGTTACATGGGGTGTTTCTTCCACAATTAGGGTTCGTTTGTTGTAGACCCTGAAAGCTTTGCTAGATGAGGAATACCCTAGAAATATACCCTCATCAGACTTGGCCTCAAAAGTCTTCAACTGACTTTTCCCATTATTGTGTATGAAACACTTGCACCCAAAAACATGGAAGTAAGAAACACGAGGTTTTCTGCCCTTCCATAGTTCATAAGGTGTTTTGTAGTGAGCCTTAGTCGAGAGACATCTGCTTACTGCGTATGGCATGCAAAGTGTTGATTATTCTCGCCCGAAAAACGGTTTGGTATCGCATGTTCAAATTTAACATTGTTCGAAAGCGAACTTCTTTGAGAGTTCTGTTCCTCCGCTTCAATTACTACATTCTGTTGTGGCATCCTCGCAAATGATGTTTCATCTTTGATATACCAAACTTAGAGCAAAAATCGGTAATAAAAGAGTTCGAAATTTGCGTACCTTTATCTCGATCGATTTTTACTACTGTTGACACCACTTCTCATTTTGTAATCTTCTTAGCGGCTTTCGGGTATCTTGGTTGTCGTCTCATTCTTCTTATGTAAGAATATAACCCAGGTAAACTTGGAATAGTCATCCACGATTACCAGAGTGTATTTGCGTCCGTTGAGACTGACTGGTGTAACTGGTCCAAACAGATCCATATGAAGTTGCGGTACTCTCACTGGATCTTTGGTCCGGAAATTCCTTTGAATGAAGTTTTGACCTGTTTTCCCTTCTGACATGCAGAACATGTCTGATCCTTTGAGAACACTTCATTCGGAAGTCCTTCCACTAGAGACATCCTAGCTATCTTATTAAGAGTTTTAAAGTTCAGATGGCTCATTCTTTTTGTGCCAGAGCCAATCGCTACTTTTGGAACTCTTAACAATCGAGCACGCATTTCTTGGACAACTGCTCCAATCACCAGGTAGATCATCCCTTTTCTTGAACCAGTTAGCAAAATCTGTTGAGTGACTCGATTTTTGATAGTGCATTGATCAGTCGAGAACTCAACACTGAATCCGTTGTCGCAGAATTGTGAAACCGATAATAGGTTGTGCTTGAGACCTTCGACATATGAGACTCCAGTTACTTGTACATCATCATTCTCTAAGGTTCCGAACCCTTTGGTATAACCAAAGTTATCATCACCGAAAAAAGTACACGCGGGCCTTTTCGTTCTATGTAGGAACTGAGGAGATGTTTGCTTCCAGTCATGTGCCTTGAGCATCCACTATCGATGTACCAGATAGTTGCTTGCACACCTCCTTTGTTGGCGAGACCCACGCGAACCTGCAATCAGATCAGGCTTTAGGTACCCCTTTCGGATTGGGTCCTGAGGGGTTAGGTTTGGATTTGGGGATCCATACAAACAGCGAGCACTTCTATTGTGATCGGTCGGATCGAAGGCCCGATTTGTCTCCCATACATCAACATAATCATACTTATCCTTATATGCTTTACGATTTGTATGATTACTTGTGTGAACCTTGGATGACTTAGAAGACTTATGATTTAACTTTTCGGTTTGTCTTCTTTTTTATCCATTAGGGTTCAAAAAGTGACCCTAAATTTACGACTATAGGGGTAGGTACGATTGCTACCATCAAAAGATTCATATCCTTTTTTTTCATAGATGGTTTTCGCGGTTTACGAAGCATGCTTATTAGGCAATGACCTTGATCGGGGTCTCAGATTAGACTTCCCTTTTGTAGGTTGTCTTTTTACGATTCTCGATCTGTTGATCGGGTTGAGGTCTCTTCGGAAAAAACTGGTTCTTCCGTTGATTCCTCGGTGATGCTTTACCGGTTAGGGGTCCATTTACATTCCCTTTCTCGTTAGGCACTTGCCTTACTCAACCGGTCTCTTACCCCTATTAGATACAAGTTTAGCTTTTGGTGTATCTTTTTTTCGATTAATTGCGATTACACCTTTCTGAGATGAATCAGTCGGGGCTTTTGAGGATGTGGAGGGTTTCTCATAGCCAAGTCCCTCCTTATCAATCTTTACTCGAAAATAGGCGTTCATGTCTTTAACGGTTTTAGATGATTTTGAAAAAAACATCTATTTTCTTCTGCAGATTATCCTCGAGAGGATTTCGGACTTTCATGCATTGGAATAGCTCATCGAATTTTGCTTGCAAGATTTTGAAGTCATCGACTTGTTTGTCTGTTAATTTCCATCTGATCTTTGATCTGCTTTTCCTGATCAGAAGCTTTAACTTCGAGAATTTTAAATTCCTCAGTTACCTTCTGAGCAGTTTCAGCTGATCTAAGTTCAGAGGCTTTTCTGAGATCATTTTCTTCAGCAAGCTGATTATTTCTGGTCCTCAGCTTATCATTCTCAGCTTCCACAATAGCATAAGTTTCTACTGCATTGGAGAGATCTTCAAGCAATTGCTTCGAGTAGAGTCTGCAGTCAATCTCCCCAAAGGTGTGCTAATGATAGCAGTGTAAAGCGAAACGGCGGGTTTGGAGGTTACCTCGGACTGGTCCTCCACGGCCATCGGCAGAGTTCATCATCGTCGGCGAGAATATCAGATCTTCATTTTCATAGAAGTCGGCGACCTTCTTCTTGATCGGTAAGTCTTCTCTGAGGGAGTATCCGGAGTCCTCGGAGGCGAGATAGGAATCGTCAATTCTGACGTATCGAAACCATGGCTCTTACGTCTCTATACCGTTGCTCTCTTTTGTTCCTCTTTTCTTCCCTCTCTCTCGGCGTCGTCATGCAGGCGATCTGTGCTATAGTGACACAGCTTCTCCACGATGAAACCGCTCCTTGATCCACGAACTTTTTCTTCCGGGTGAATCACTCCGTCTGCGTATGACCTATCGGTGACTTTCCTTTTACGATAGTGGTGCGAACTTCTCTTTATCGATTGATTTTCTCTTCTTTCCTTCGTCGACTATCTCTTTCCCTTTCATCTCTGTGATCCCTCCGATCATCGAGATCTGGTTTCTTCGGAGATCTGTTATGCGATCTCCTATCTCGATCCTCGGCTATGTTGATAGTTCTTATAAAATCTTCGATACTTACCAAGTTGTATATCGACTTCTCAAGCTTCCCGGTAAGTAAAAGCGTCTGATTACTTGACTTAATATATTTCCAATGGGTTCATTGGCCTTTGTTCTACTACTGGTTGCCTTGAAAGTAACTGATTTTGAAGTCGAGGTTTCAGCAGGGACCTCGTCTTCATCAGCTTGACCTCTTTCAATCAGGTCGAACTCGTGAGCTTTAAGACTCAAGAACAAGCTACTAGGTTTCATTCTTGAAATGTCCTGGCAATCTTTGATTACCGTGACCTTCATGTCCCACTTCTTGGTGAGAGACCTTAGGATCTTATAGTTGATATCTTTATCAGACATCTCTCTACCAAGTTCTCGAAGCTTGTTTATAGACATTGTAATTCTTCCATCGAGTTCGTTGATGGTTTTAGTTGAAAGACATCTTGATTTCTCGAACTTCACCGGTTAAACTTGAAGACGGCTGTCTTTTATCTGCTCATTTCCCTCGCAGATCTCGGCCCGAGTATCCCACATTGCTTTTCGCATTTGAGATACTTAATCTTTTCTTTGGTGACCTTATCCATTGTCTTCATGATGATATGTCTTGCAATGGTGTCGTGTATCACGATTTTCTTTCTTACGGTCCATCGTATTGGGCTTTTTAAATACAAGACTTCCGTGGGAAAGTCTGGATCTCCTCCGAACGCAGGATTGTCGTAGTAAATGATGATGGGTCCTCTCTCGATGACTTCCATCATTCTCGCCCTTGTCGAGCCTAGATGGTTGGACATATATATGGCCCAATCTGCATACTCATCAATTGAGAACTTGCAGATCATGATACATCTGGGACGTGTTATCCATCTTTGAGTGATTTTGGAAAATGAATGAGTTTTTTAAAAACGGTTTTTCAAGATCGATTCGATTGACCACAATGACCTGAGTCGATTAGTCGGAAGAACCAACCGCTCGATACCACTTGTAGGTCCCGAGCGGGTTAAGTGAGGGGCGTAAGTCTAGAGGGGAGGGGTGAATAGACTTCAAAAACTTTTCGTGCGGTCGGTGTGAGAGCGGATAGCTTTGATCGAGTCACGAAGTGAATCGGTTTGGTCGATAACCAACTTCTTGAACGCTGAATCAGGTCGGTTCGGTAACTATCGATTAACCGATGTGTCTGGAAGCTTAAGTTTTACCCGTGTGAAAAAAAACCCATTTGTATAAATCGTCATTCCAAGTTTTATCTTTTTAATCGGATGACGAAAATATCAGGTCCGATCGGATCGAAGCTTGATCTTTGTCTGATCTTAACTTAGAATGTATGCGCTTTTAAGATTGTGCGATGTGAGAGCGATTAATCAAAGCAAAGAAAGGCACACAAGATTTATAGTGGTTCGGACAAACCCGGTCCTACGTCCACTCTTCCCTTTCACAAGGGGCACCAACTTAACCGACTTAACCGAATGGACTTAGTTTAGTGTGTTAGTCCAACACAGTACACCAACAGATGTTTTAAGAGTTCTCACTCAACCGATCCCGAAATCAATTACTAGAAACCCTAGATCGAAATCTTCTTAAACAACTTATCCTAACTTGGGGTTTGGGTAAGATTGTTGAGGTTCCAACTATGAAATCTTTCCTTTAGCATACAAAGCGGCCTAAAAGCTAGATGAAAAGATTTCTTGCTAAGAACTTATGGGATGAACACAATATAAAATAAGCTTGTTGTTGTGTTCTTCGTATGAAATCGACTATAGTTTGAGCTTCTTTATTATGTTGTTTGTCCAAGCATTTCCGTGTTTCACTCGAAGTGTGATCCCATATTTATAGACCTTGAGATCAAAGAGCCGTTGGAGAGCAATTTGAATCTCGGGCTATTTTAGGTATGAACTTGCGGGCTTGATGTGACGTGCTTGAGAAAGCGGCATGGCGTGAATGCGTGAATGTGTATTTTATAGCCGTTTGAGAGAGCAACATCGAATCCCGATATCGGCTCTTGTTCATCGTGTTTTCTTCCTTATTGGATGGAAGACTTGCTTTGCGATGTTGTTCCTCCAACTAAGGTTGGTATTCTTCTTGTTTAGATCGCAGACGTATGATGAGATGAAACATCGGTTTTTCATCTTATGAGTGACTTTGATTAGTCTCTGAATCGATCGATCTATCCGATAGAGTCTTCGGCGCTGTTGACTTAGCTTCAACCGGGTGACTCGGCGATGTAGGTCTTCGGTCTTATCTTCTGGAAGTCATCTGATCTTCTAGTATTCGAGGTTTGAGCTTCATGACTTCCGCTGAGTTATCTGACTAGATCGATTCGATCCGATCTTTTCGCTTACGTTTAACGTTACGCCTGTGGATATCGAACTTCTTCTGATTCTTCAGATCTGACCTATACATATTGAGTTCCCCCTCAATATGTGACCTATCTATACATCAGTTGTTCTATACAATCATTATCAACTGGTCTCCTATAGTAGTAATGTAAACATCAGTCAGCTAACAGGTCTGACTGGTCCTATTACATGTGTTTTTGGAACTTTCATCAAAACTATAAATTTCCCAACATACATATACCTTACAAATTAAATATAGTTCATATGAATATGTAATATAAAATCTCAAGAAAAATGTAGTTATAAATATTATGACCATTAAAATAAAATTAATTATAAATAATTTAAATACTAAATATTTTACGCAAGTGTATTTATTCATATATAAATCTAAGATAATATAATAATATAATATTTCCAAAAAATAAATATAGTTATTTGAATTTGTTCTGGATATTTTCTTCTGGTGCTGCATAGGTTGATTTATATTAAAAATGATTATGCAATAAATATTATAAAAAAAAATATTAAATTAAAAATATATTATTGAATGTTAATTAAATAAAAAAAATTAATTTAATATTATACATAATATATACCATAAATTATTAAAATAATTGTTGACGTTGAATAGATAATAAATATTATAAATATAAATTTAAATATTTATAAAACTATTAAAAATATCCATTAAAGAAATATATAAATTTTTTGTAATTTTTAAAAATGTAAATACAACAATAAAAATATGCATATACATAAACATTAATATATTTTCATAAGTAAGCATATATTATTTAAGATATTAAAGAAACTCTATATAAACATTCATATAAAATATTACACTAAGATATTCGTAAATATTAACTTAAAAATAATGTATGTTAAATATAAATATTAAAAATAATATTTTTATAATCAATATAATGTTTTCATAAGAGTATAAATGTATGTATTATAATAAGTACAATATTCAAATGAATTGCAGGTTCATAAAAAACGGTAACTAAAATTGAACCCATCTTAAACAAAAATTGACATATTATATTTAATATATACTATACATAATTTATACTATAATTTATTAAAATAAATGTAGATGTTAAATAGATAATAAATACTCTGAATTTAAACATAAGTAAATATATTATGCATGCATATATAATAACATTTGAACTAACATATAAATTATAATTAAAAATATAATAATATGACTTTACTAAATAATAAATATTTAATTTGAGTTTTAAAAATAAATATAATAATATATTTTATATACTTCTAAATATATTAAATATAAATAATATAGTCTTAGTATATAATATAAACTATAAATATATATGTCAATTTAAATAATAAATTAGAAAATAAATGTCCTGTTTATAATTTAAAATTTGTATTAAAGTATTAATTTAAATAAGAACCGTATAATATTATCTCTAAATATTATTTAATAAATATTAAAAATAATATAATTATTTGACATACTCTTATTAAATAATAACAAAAATAAATTTATTATTATATTAATAATTATTTTAATATCTATAAAATATATAGTCATAAAATATAAATGTAGATATTGTAGAAACTTTTTTAAAAAAAAAACTATCCTTAAATAAATAAATATTAAATATAATAATATTATAAATAATCAATTAACACTAAAGATTAACATATACACAATAACCATTAATATAAAATATGACACTAAGATATTCCTAAATATTAATTTGGAAATGATGTACTGTTAAATATATATAAATATTAAAAAAAAAATTTTTAAATATCTATAAAATATTTTCATAAAAGTATAAATTTATTTATATTAAAACTCTTAAATAACATTCATTAAAAAATTACATAAAAATTTATATATTAATTGTGAATGATAGGTTGATGCCAAGTCATAATGAGATGTTGACTGTCTGTTGTATGCAGTCACTGACTCAAATGACACTTAAATTTTCAGACTTCATACCTCTGGAGAGATCTTACTTCTTTGAAATTTTGGGATTTCATGGATATTCCGCAAGAGTAACAATTTATTTGTATATTGTATATTGTTTTCTTTGGGCATATGTAATTTGTGAGTTCGCTTGCTATGTGTTCTATGTGTTTTAGCTTTGTTTATTTATTGTTATCGTTAGGTTTGCTTGTGTTTTAGTATATTTTTAGGTTTTGCCATGTATTTTGGGTTTGGTTGTTAATTTTTATATTAATATGTTGTCGGTTTGATTTTGTTGTTTTATTCGGGCCTATGTAATTTGATTTGCTTTTTGTTTGGGTTTGCTTGTTATTTGTTGTTTGGGTTTTTTGCTTTATTTATTTATTTATTGTCATCGTTAAGTTTGATTGAGTTTTAATATATTTGCATGTTATATATTGTTTTTTTTTTTATGGGAAACACAAATGGTTATATTGATCTTAAATATTAAAGATATACTACCTTACAAATAAATATGCATGCTTTCAAAAAAATAAAAGAAATAAATATTATGACCATTAAAATAAAACTATAAATATTGTTTATATACATATACCTTACAAATTAAATATAGTTCATATGAATATGTAATATAAAATCTCAAGAAAAATGTAGTTATAAATATTATGACCATTAAAATAAAATTAATTATAAATAATTTAAATGCTAAATATTTTACGTAAGTATACGTATAAATATATATAAATCTAAGATAATATAATAATATAATATTTCAAAAAATTAAATATAGTTATTTGAATTTGTTCTGGTTATTTTCTTTTGATCGACTGATTAGGTGCTGCATAGGTTGATTTATATTATAAATGAATATGCAATAAATATTATAAAAACAAATATTAAATTAAAAATATATTATTGAATGTTAATTAAATAAAAAAATTAATTTAATATTATACATAATATATACCATAAATTATTAAAATAATCGTTGATGTTAAATATATAATAAATAGTATAAATATAAATTTAAATAATTATAAAACTATTAAAAATATCCATTAAAGAAATATATAAATTTTTTGTAATTTTTAAAAATGTATAATTTAAGGTAAATACACCAATAAAAATAAGCATATACATAAACATTAATATATTTTCATAAGTAAGCATATATTCGTAAATATTACACTAAGATATAAAATATTACACTAAGATATTCGTAAATATTAACTTAGAAATAATGTATGCTAAATATAAATATTAAGAAATAATATTTTTAATATCAATAAAATGTTTTCATAAAAGTATAAATGTATGTATTATAAATTTATAATAAGTACAATATTCAAAAGAATTGCAGGTTCATAAAAAAAAAAAACCTAACTAAAATAGAAACAATCTTAAACAAAATTTGACATATTATATTTAATATATACTATGCTTAATTTATTAAAATAAATGTAGATATTAAATAGATAATAAATACTATGAATTTAAACAAATGTAAATATATTATGCATGCATATATAATAACATTTGAACAAATATATAAATTATAATTGAAAATATAGTAATATGACTTTCCTAAATAATAAATATTTAATTGGCGTTTTAAAAATAAATATAATAATATATTTTATATACTTCTAAATATATTAAATATAAATATTATAGTCTTAGTAAATAATATAAACTATAAATATATATGTTAACATAAATAATATATGTAGGTCCTTAACGGGTTAAATGAGGCGATAAGAGGAGAGGGGTGAATAGACTTCTGAAAAACTTTTCGTACGGATCAGGTGTGAAAGCAGGTTTCCTGATCAGAGTGTGAGTGAGTCAGTATGGACTGATATCCAACTTACTGAACGCCTGATGGCTGATCAGTTCGGTGTCTATCAGTTTAACTGATTGTGCGGAAGCTAGTTTATACCCGAGTGAAAAACCAGTTTTAACAAATCAGATTCTCGAAGTGCATTTTTCAATCGATTGACCAAAGTCAAAAACTGATTAGATCGATTAACTTGATCTTGGCCGATCCTAACTTCGAAATATGTATGAGATTTTAAGCAAAGTAGTGTGCGATAGTGTTAAGAAGTTAAGATTAGATAAATGCACACAAGATTTATAGTGGTTCGGACAACCAGTCCTACGTCCACTCTTCCCTATCACAAGGGGCACCAACTTAACCATCTTGGACTTACTTTATTGTGTTAGTCCAACACATTACAACCAACAGATATTTATAGAGTCCTCACTCAATCGATCTCAGAAATCAGAACTAGAAACCCTAGTCTGATATCTTGCTAAACAAACTTAACCTAACTTTGGATTTGGGTAAGGTTTGTTGTTGTTCCAACTTGAAATCTAGTATTTGTGTAGCCTAAAGTTAGAGGATGAGATTTCTATACTAAGAACAATGTGATGAACACTTAGAAATAATCTTCAAGTTTGTGTTCTTCGTGCGGAAATATTGCTATAGTATGAGCTTCTTGATAATTTCCGTATCTTCACTTTGAAGAGTAATCCCATATTTATAGACCTCGAAATCAAAGAGTCGTTGGAGAGCAATTTGAATTTTCGGCTATATTTGGTAGATTTGCAGGATTTGATGTGACGTGCTTCAGGAACGGCATGGCCGAAAGCGTGAATAGTGTCCTTTATAGCCGTTTGACTAAGCAGTGCCGACTCCCGCATTGTCAGCTTGTTCATATGTGTCATTTTCTCATTGGTTAACAAGTACAACATTTCAGTGTTTGTTCACCAACTAATTTTGACATTCTTCTAGTCTGGTTTACCCCGTATGTTTATGATAAGTTGTTAAGCTTATCATCCTGCTGACTTGGCCTGAACTGATCACTACATCCACTGATCAGTTGCCTTGAGTCTATTGATATGGTTGTCTTAGCTTCAACCAATCGACTCTGCTGATGTCTTCATAGAGTAGGTCTTCTGGTCTTCAAGTAAAGTCTTTTGAAATCCGCTACTGATCTTCAGCTGCTGATCTTACTACTGATCATCGCTCTGCTGATCTTCACTTGACTTGTGCATCTTGAGTTCTTCTTTAAGAAAGTCATAGTCTAATACATCAGCTTTCTAACATGTTCAACTGGTTTCCTATCATATCATCAGTCGACTAACATGTTCGACTGGTCCTATTACAATTGTTTTGGAACTTCCATCAAAACTATAAATTTCCCAACAATTTTCCCCTTTTTGATGGAACTAAAATATTTCTCAGAAAGAATGCTGAACAAAGTTAAACATAAGTAAAAAGAGAGAGAGAGAGAGTCAGAAGACAATGAGATTTTGTCTTAAGATCAGAAAAAATAGAATTTTTCATTAAAGATTAGATTTTTTTACAAGTACATCAAATTCTATTATGATCATACCACAGATAAGTCTTCTGATTCAAAATCTCTATTCCTCCGGAACAGCACATATCTCGAACAACCTTGCCTTGACTTCCTGCAGCTCTACTTTCTTCAAGGATGTCATCTTGTGCAAGACACTTGTTGAGTACTGCATTGAAGGCTATCTTGTCAATCTTCCCATCTGAAGTCTTCTTGTAATCCATGACTTCAACTTCTGGAGCTATTGGGATGCAACTCAGCTTCTTGGCTTCTCTCATGATGTTGTTGTAGAAAGCTGGATGCTTGTTATTCAACCAATCCCTAAATATTTCATCTTTATCCACGTTGGTTGGAATAACTTGATTGATGTGGGCTGAGATGTACCATTCCCCCTTGATCAGATGCCATTCCTTAGCCATATTTTTATCTGGCTTTACAATGACAACCACATAAGCAGGAAGAATTGGCTCTGTTACATGTGCGCCTTCTCTGGATTTAGCAACAAGCCCTTTCCTTTTCCTCATGCGATAAGTCTTGTCAAGGCTTGCGACATTTTCCATTCTTTTCTGTCTATCCAGCTCTCAGCCTTCTTCAATTCTTCCGTGTTGGGAAATTTATAGTTTTGATAAAAGTTCCAGAAACACATGTAATAGGACCAGTCAGACCTGTTAGCTGACTGATGTTTATATTACCATTTATAGAATACCAGTTGATAATTCTTGATAGAACAACCGATGTAATAGATAGATCACATATTGAGGGGGAACTCAATATGTATAAGTCGAATCTGAAGATCCAAAGAACGGTGATATCCGAAGCGGGCGAATGCTAGAGAAGAACGAGAAGATCGGATCGATCGATCTAGTCGGATATCTCACCAAGTCATAAAGCTCAAACTCGAATACTTGAAGATCGGATGACTTCCGAAAGATCGGACGGAAGACCTACATCACCGAGTCTGCTGGTTGAAGCTAAGTCAACCGCACCGAGAAGACTCCATCGGGTAGACTAATCGATTACATTTGATCGATCGGATGACTCACCGGTGAAAACGATGTTTCACCTAAGTCATACGCCTATGATCCCGAACAAGAAGAATGTCAACCTTAGTTGGAAGAACAACACCGAAAAAGTGCGTCTCATAACCAATAAGAACAAGACACGTATGATCGGAGCCGACAATTAAGGGATTTGATGTTTGCTCTCTAACGGGCTATAAAATACAAGTTCACGCTTTTTCGCCATGCCGCTCTCAAGACGCCACATCAATCCAAAGAAACTACCTAATATAGCACGAAATTCAAATTGCTCTCCAACGGCTCTTTGATTTCAAGGTCTATAAATATGGGATCACACTTCGAGTGAAAAACACTAAAACACCGAACAATCAAGAAGCTCAAGCAATTATCGATTTCCATACGAAGAACAACGATCAAGAAGATTATTATATTAATTGTTCATCCCATAAGTTCTTAGCATAGAAATCTTTTCATCTAGCTGATAGGCTACCTTAAACACTAGAAAAGATTTCATAGTTGGAACCAAAACAATCTTATCCAAACCCAAGTTAGGTTAAGTTGTTTAGCAAGATTTCGCACTAGGGTTTCTAGTTAGATTTTCGGGATCGGTTGAGTGAGAACTCCTTAAATATCTGTCGATTGTCTTGTGTTGGACTAACACATAAAACTAAGTCCAGATTGGTTAAGTTGGTGCCCCTTGTGATAGGGAAGAGTGGGCGTGGGGACCGGTTTGTCCGAACCACTATAAATCTTGTGTGCCTTTACCGCTTTGATTAACTGTCTACACAATTGCACACAACCTTTAAAGCGCAAACATATTCTTAGTTGAGATCAACTAGCACCAAGCTTCTGATCTGATCAAGCTTGACACTTCAGTCAACTGGTTAAAACACTAACTTTGGAATCTGATTTATAAAAACTGGTTTTTCACGGGTAAAACTTAAGCTTCCGCACACATCGCTTAAACCGATAGTTCCGAATCGATCCGCCTTGAGATTTATTAGTAAGTTGGTTATCGCCCAAATCCGATTCACTCAGACTCGATCGAAGTAATTGCCATCACACCCGATCTGCACAAAAAGTTTTCAAGTCTATTCACCCCCCCTCTAGACTTACGCCCTCACAAAAACCGCTTAAGGGACCTACAAGTGGTATCGAGAGCGGTTGGTTTCTCTGACCCAATCGACTTTGTGTATCATCGTTTCTTGAGGAAGAATCTTTGTGGTCGATCGAATCGATCTTGAAAAACCTTCTTAAAACTCATTCATTTTCCAAAACACTTTCGATGGATAACACCTCAAGTATGTATCATGATCCGCGAAGTTCTCAATCGATGAGTATGCAGATTGGGCCATATATATGTCCAACCATCTAGGTTCGATTAGTGGCGGGGAATGATGGAAGTCATCGAAAGAGGACCCATCATCATATATTACGACAACCTGCGGTTGGAGGAGATCCAGACTTTGCTCCGAAGTCTTGTGCGAAAAAAGCCGGCCTTGATGGATGCAGAGGAAAGGAAATCATACTCTGAGATACTATCGCAAGACATATTATCATGAAAACAATGGATAAGGTCACCAAGAAAAAGGTTAAGTATCTCAAATCAAGCGAAAAGCAATGTGGGATACTCTAGCTTTGAAATATCTTGAGGAAATGATCGGATAAAAGACAAATTGTCTGCAGTCAACGGCTGGTAAAGTTCAAAAAAGCAAGATGTCTTTAAATCTAAACCATCAACGAACTCGATGGAAGGATTACAATGTCAATAAACAAGCCGAGAACTTGGTAGAGAGATGTCGATAAAGATATCAACTACAAAATTTTAAGGTCTCTCACCAAGAAATGGGACATGAAGGTCACGGTAATCAAGGATTGCCAAGACATTTCAAAAATGAAGCCAAGTAGCTTGTTCTTGAGCCTTAAAGCTCACGAGTTTCGATTTAATTGAGAGAGGACAAGTAGATGAAGATGAGGTGCCCGCCAAGCCTCAATCTCCAAATCGATTGCTTTTAAGGCAACCAACAAATAGATTGAAGACCAATGAACCCATTGGAAACATCATAAGTCAGGTAAGCAGATCGCTCACTTACCAGAAACTAGAGAAATCAAATACTCAACCGGGTAAGTATCAAGATTCTATAAAGATTATCAACATAAATTTAGGAGGAAGAGATAGGAGATCGCACAATGATCTCCAGAAGAACTGTGATCGATGATCGGAGAGATCACAGAGATGAAAGGAAAAGAGATAATCTAAATGATGAGAGAAGAGATAACCAATCGATTTAAGAAGCTCGGACTACTATCGAAAAGGAAAATCACCGATAGATCATACGACGCGGAGTGATTCACCGAAGAAAAGGTTCCGTGGATCAAGGAGCGTGCTTCAATTGAAGAAGTCCTCTGTGTCACTACAAACCGCCTGCACTGACGCCAAGAGAAAGGGAAGAAAAGAGGAATGAAGAGAGCAACGGCACAGGACGTAAAAGCCATGGTTCTTTACATCGCCAGAATTGACGATTAAGATTCCGCCCTCGAGGATTCCGGATACTCCTCATGAGAAGATTTACGTCGACGCTAGAAAGGTGTTGACTTCTATGGAAATGAAGACCGATATTCTCTTCGGATGATGATGAGATCTCGCTGATGGCCAAGGAGGACCAATCTGAGGTAACCTCCAAACTCGCTTTTGTTCGCTTCTACACCTGCTATCATTAGAACACTGTTGGGGAGATTGACTGCGGCTCTACTCGAAAGCAATTGCTAGAGGATCTCTCCAATGCGATGAGACACTTATGCTATAGTGAAAGTTTGAAAATGACAAGCCGAGGACCGTAAATAATCGGCTTGCTAAAGAGAATGATCTCGAGAAAGCCTCTCAAACTTAAATCGGTTTAAATCGCCGTAAGGAAACCGAGGAATTTAAAATTACGGAAGTTAAAGCTTCGATCGGAGAAGCAGATCAAAGATCAGCTGGCAATTAACAAACAACAAGCTGATGACTTCAAAATCCTGCAAGCAAAATTCGATGAGCTATTCCGAAAGCATGAAAGTCTAAAATCATCTAAGGATAATCTGCGAAAAAATAGAGGTTTTTACAAAATCATCTAAAATCGCTTTCAGACATGAACACCTATTTTCAACAACGATTAACAAGAAGGGACTTGGGTATGAGAACCATTCCACATCCTCAAAAAAGCCCCTACCGATTCATCTAAAAAAGTGTAATCGACGAGTTTCGACAAAGATACACCAAAAAGCCAAACATGTATCTAATAAGGAAAAAAGACCAGGTTGAGCGGGTAAAGTGCAGTTCCTAACCGTAAGGGGAACATAAATGGACCCCAACCGGTAAAGCATCGACCGAGGAATCAATAGAAGAACCCATTCTTAAAGAGACCTCAACTCGATCAACAGATCGAGAATCGAAAAAGACAACTCAGAAAAGGAAAGTCCAATCGAGACCCAATCAAGGTCACCGCCTAATAAGCATGCTTCGGAAAAACCGCAAAACCACCTATGCTTAAAAAGATATGAATCTTTTGATGGTAGCAGTCGTACCTACCCCTATAATCAGAAATCTAGGGCTGCTGCACCTGAACCACACTGGATGAAAAAAAGACAAACATAAAAGATAAATCCCAAGTCTTCTAAGTCATCCAAGGTTCACACTAATAATCATACTAATCAAAAATCATATAAAGAGACGTATGATTATGTTGATAGGTATGGGAGACAAATCAGGCCCTTCGATCTAACCGATCACAATAGAAGTGCTCGTTTGTATGGATCCCCAAAACTAATCCTAACCCCTCGGGACCCAATCCAAAAGGGGTACCTAAAGCCCGATTTGGTCTGCAGGATCGCGTGGGTCCGCCAACAAAGGAGGTGTGCAAGCAACTATCCGGTACATAGATAGTGGATGCTCAAGGCACATGATCGAAGTAAACATCTATTCACTCTTTATAGAATGAAAAGGCCCGGCCCTTGTACTCTTCGGTGATGATAACTTTGGTTATACCAAAGGATTCGAACCTTAGAGAATGATGATGTACAAATAATCGGAGTCTCGATGTCGAAGGTCCGAAGCACAACCTATTATCGGTTTCACAATTCTCGCGAAAACGGATTCAAAGGTTGAGTTCTCGAACGACCAATGCACTATCAAGAATCGAGCTACTCAATGATTTTGCTAATCGGTTCAAGGAAAGGGACGATCTACTGGCCGATTGGAACAGTTGCCCAAGAAATGCATGCCCGATTGTCAAGAGTTCCAAAAGTAGCGGTTGGCTCGCACAAAAGAATGAGCCATCCGAACTTTAAAACTCTTAATAAGATAAAGAAGGATGTCTCTAGTGGAAGGACTTCCGAATGAAGTATTTTCAAAGGATCGGACATGTCTTGCATGTCGGAAGGAAAAAGTCAAAGCTTCATTCAAGGGAATTCCGGACCGGCATCCAAAGCAGAGTAATCGCAAATTGCTTCATATGGATCTATTTGGACTAGTTACACCGGTCTCTCAACGGATGCAAAAATATACTCGTAATCGTGGATGACTATTCCAAGTTCACCTAGGTTATATTCTTACACAAGAAGAATGAGACGACAAACGAAGATACCCGAAAGTTGCTAAAAAGATTACAAAATGAGAAGGGTGTCGGTTAGTAGTAAAAATCGGATCGATAAAGGTACATAATTTACGAACTCTTTTTTATTCTTGATTTTTTGCTATAAGTTTGGTATCTGACATGAAACATCACCGCAAGGACGCCACAACAAAATGGAGTAGCGAATCCAGGAACAAAACTCTCAAAGAAGTTGCTCATCGCACGATGTTATGTTAATGAACATGGAATACCAAGCCGCTTTTCGGGCGTATAATCAACACTGCATGTCATTCTCGAATGCATGTCTTCTTCGACTAAGGCTCACTACAAAATACCCTATGAATCGTGGAAGGACGAAAAACCTCGTGTTTCTTACTTCCATGTTTTTGGGTGTAAGTGTTTCATACACAACAATGGGAAGAATCAGTTGAAGACTTTTGAGGCCAAGTCAGATGAGGGTATATTCTTAGGATATTCCTCATCTAGCAAGGCTTTCGGGGTTTACAATGATTTAACCCTACTTGTGGAAGAAACACCCCATGTAGTCTTTGATGAAGCATCTTCCAACAAGAGAAATCGCCTCGAGAACAAGATGTACTGATCAACCAAATGACTGATGCTCGAAAATGGATCGGTAATGATCAAGGAAAAGAATCGAAACCGTAATAAAGATACATTCCAGATCTAGTCGATTCACCAGATCATTCGGATCCTAAGGTACGAAAACCGCCGATGAAGAAGTTCGATCTGGTGAGATAATTATCAATCGAACCATCCGGTTCGGGGGAACACTGAAGTTCCCACGAACAGACATCAGCACATGATGAGTCCAACATCAGCTGAGACATGTTCTTATCAAGTGGATCATAATTACGCACCACTCCCGATCGCTAGTAATGAACCTTTATCGAAATGGATGATGTTCTCCAAACCGATTCAAATCGAATGTAAGGACACGGATAACCAAATATCCAACCGATCCGATCATCGGAGACCCATTTGATAAAGTTAAAACTAGACATCAGATTGGTGAAAGTGTCATGTATTGCTGTTATTTGTCTATGAAGGAACCAACAACAATAGAGGAAGCTCTACAAGACGCAAGCTGGATTCTAGCCATGCAGAGGAGCCGGAATAGTTCGGCCCGTAAAATCAAGTTTGGGAACCGGTAGATGCACCAAATCATCAAGACGTCATTGGCACGGGAAGTGGGTTTTCAAGAACAAGAGAGATGAGAAAAATGTCATCACCAGAAATAAGGCAAGACTTGTTGCTAAGGGGTATTCACAATCAGAAGGAATTGATTATGACGAGACCTTTGCACCAGTCGCTCGCCTAGAAGCCATTCGGCTATTTCTGGAATATGCTTCCCACAGAGGGTTCACTGTGTATCAGATGGACGTAAAGAGTGCATTTTTAAACGGGGTACTAGCAGAGGAAGTTTATGTCGAACAACCTCCAGGCTTCGAAAAGAACAACCAAGTGTACCATTTAAGAAAAGCTCTTTATGGCCTGAACCAAGCTCCTCGAGCTTGGTATGATACACTCTCTCAGTTCTTGATCGACAATGGGTTCACTAAAGGAACAGTGGACAGAACCTTATTCAGAATAGAAGATGGAGAAGATATTCTGATGGTTCAGATCTACGTGGACGACATCATCTTCGGATCTCCTAACAAGAGTCTATGTGAAAGATTCAGCAAGCTGATGCAAGGGAAGTTCGAGATGTCCATGATGGGACAGATGAATTACTTTCTGGGTCTCCAGGTGAAGCAAAGTGCGAAGGATATTCATCTACCAAGCAAAAGTACACTAGGAATTTATTGGCTAAGTTTGGAGTTCAAAATTGCAAGGAAGCCAAAATTCCTATGATGACTGGATTCAAGATGGATCCAGATGAGGATGGTCAGAAAACAAATCAGAAAGAATATAGGGCTCTCATTGGATCTCTACTATACTACGGACCGCAAAGGGACCGGATATAACCTTTGCGATGGGTGTATGTGCGATTTTTCGAGCAAATCCAATGCAAAGCCACCTAGAAGCGACTAAGCGGATTCTTAAGTATCTGAAGGGGACAAGAAAACCTTGGTTTATTTTACCCATCGATGATAATCTAGAGCTTAGTGGGTATTCTCGATTACGATTATGGAGGTTGCAAGATTGACGGTGAAGTCAACCTCGAGAACATGTCGGTTTTTAGGAAGTAAACCGATCTCGTGGTTTTCAAAAAGCGTAGACATCGATTCGACATCTACTATCAAGCGAGAATATATACGGCTGCAGAAAAAGGTTGCTCCCAACCGCTTTCTGGCTTAATCGGCGGTGAGGATTATAACATTGTAGCTAAGAATGTACCTATATTACGTGACGATAATAATAGTCTTGTGCAATCACTCGTAATCTGTTCTACATACAAGATGCAAGCATGTGGATGTCAGACACCATTTTATAAGAGATCATGTTGAAAAGAAGAATATCAGAATGGAAAAGATTCACACTGATTTACAGAAAGCTTATATTCTAACCAAGTCACTAGCTGAGATTAGATTCAGAGAATTGTGTAATGAGCTAGGGCTTCGGATCTTGGAGAAAAAAGCACCTAAAATGCTTGATGGATTGTTCTCGAACCACCGTTAAGAGACTAACCAGTTGAAAAGGAATCGATTGAGTTTGGTATCTCAATCGATCGAAGATCGATCAAGGAACCGATGTGAGAAATCGATCGATTTCTGAGTTATCAGATTAAAGGAACTGATCAGATTTAAGATTTATCAGATTAAAGGAAACGCTCAATTTAAAAGGAATATCTGATTAAATCAGTTGGGTTATTTTACATCTTTGTAAGTCGATTTAGCTGATATTCAACAAGCAAGATTCACAGATTAAAGCCTACAATCGCATAAGAAAGCAGAGAATTTACACAACAATGGAATAATAGAACTTTTCATTGATAAAGACCCGAAGGTCAGATTACATTACAAGTTACATGTACAAAGGACCCAGAGGTCAGTACATAAGTCATAACCGAAAACCCTAAACCTATAACCCTAAACCCTCATCCTAACCCAAGAAGTGCGGGAGAGAGAGAGATTTTAAATCTGATGCTCTCATTTTCCCCCACATAACAAGGGTGAGAGAGGCTTTAAAGTAATCCTAGAGCCGCTAGCTGAAGCTAAAACTAGTGGAGCGAGAGCGGCGTTGATAGGATTTCTAAGCCAGGAGCCCTTAGACCTGAAGTCAATGGACTCTCCAGCTGTTAAATGGAGCACACGTGCCAAGAGTTTGGTTCAAAGACCTTATGGGCACATGTGCTACATGTAAAAATTGAGTTGATATACGAAGATCAGCTGTTGTCTGATTACGTATCAAACTCATGTTTTATATCAGACTGAGTCTGTTGATGCTAGTTACGTCATAACGATAGACACAAAAGGTGCATACGGTTAGGAGAAGTGTCTTCTCGGGCCATTCATGACAGCAGATCCGATCATTGGTGGTGGTAGAAAGCTTAGCAATAATTGTATGTGAAATCTTTGATGATGATTTAAAAATAAAGATAAAGGGACACACAAGGTTGATTTGAGAAGTTTGAAATCATTGAAAAAGGGGGTAAAGGTGTTTCTTGGGAAGTTTCAATTTAAATAAGGGTTCACCGTAATGCATGTTTTTACAAAGAAGATAAGTATGGTGAATGGGTTATGTTGTGTAAAACATTGGTCCAATTTTTAGAGGCCAAGCAAGGGTGCAAATGCAAATTTGATTTCAAAAAGCCTTTTAGAGAAATTTGCATCACAAGGACAGAGTGTAGAAATCACGCGACTGATAATTGGATAAATTTACGGTAGATTGACATATCAAGATATACTGATTTATAATTACGCATGTTAAATCGCGCCAACTTAGAGACTACTATTCTAGACTAAGTTTTGGCGGTAACACTTATCCCAAGAATTGGCTTGATCTGAGAAGAAGCAGATTAGGTCAACCAAAAAATCGATTACATACTGGCCCCGACGATAAGGAAGATCAGTTGAACTTGAAACCTCAACAAATCAGATATATCGATCTATGAGAAACAGAAATATCAGTTGAAGGGGGAACTTCAACCGATCGAGGAGGATCAGAAGGAAAATCAGACACAAAATGAAACAGATCAGTTGAAAAGAACAGTTTGGGAAATTATAAGGTTTAGGCGAAAACTAAGATCAACAAGTGGAATCAACTTCATGGTATTGATTCACTATATCGACCAACCGATACGCCTTTTCTTTTTCCCGTTATTTGCTTATTTATCGGATCTTATCTGCTTTTTTATTTGCCTTCTTTATCAGACGACACGTAGACGTATCCCCGCAAATCATTTAATGCGGACGGGGGTACATGTATTAATTGCTACAAAATGAGCTTTTAAATCCAAAAGGTTTTCGTACGTACCTTTTCCAACCATTCGATCAAAACCGCTTAATCTGGATCGTTTAATCTTTTCAAACGGTTGATCTTCCAAATCTTATCTTTTGTTCCCTCCTCATCTTTATAAGGTTCATCAAAAACCCTACCAGAGTTTTCCAAATCACAAACTTGCGATTTATTTTCTGAAAACTCTCCAGATTACTTCTCTGCGATTCAAAGTGTTTTTCTTAAGTTTCAAACAGAATCTGGTAATTTCTGATTATTTGATGAATCATTCTTTTAAAATCATTGATCTTAAAGATTTTGTCAATCGTTGATATCCTATTATGTTTTTATTGTTTCTTGGTTTCCGATATGTGATATTCTTAGTATTTATGCACAATTTTAACCTAATCTATCTTATCTCAGAGATGATCACTCATGGTATGGGTAAAATAATGTGCAATTATCTTGGAACTAACATTAAGGATTGTTGAGGACAAGTTCGCATAATTTGGGGTTACAAAGGATCCTAATCAATGGAAGTAGAGGAAATTCAAGAAAGCGGGACTTGAGAAATATTGTGTTGCTCATTTGCAATCCAAAGATGCAAAGATAAAGCCCTCGAATTAAGTAAGGAATTTAAGGGTGGATCTGATGCTCCAGAGAAGAACTACTTTCGACAAATCACGGAGAAGAGAGATCGATCGGTGGCGAATGAGGATATAACTCGTCTATTCAAATTTCTACCAAAAGGACAAATCTACGCTTTGCTCACTACGAGGGAGAATCAAGATGAGTGATCGAAACGAGCTCATCGGAGAGGCCGACAAACATCATCGTCCGGGCTTTGTCGAGGCCAATGCTCAAGAGGAAATACTGATTGTTGTTTGACATTTTGTCAAAAACAATTATGGGTATTTCATTCAGCCCAGATGCTTCTTACATCACCAAATCAGAGATAAAGATGGTCAGCAATAATTGATGAAGCCAAGAACATCAATTGGCATGGGTTCCTAAAGGCCATTCTACTCCAAGAACATGATAAATTTGGAGTTGATAAGTGGAGGCGGTCTATCCGAAGAAGAGGATCAACAATCTCAACAAGGTTGCGGTTATCCTACAAGACAAAATGCCAAATGCCGATGGGGCAGAATGGATGAAGTCCTACAAGGCATTCCTCTCCACCACTTTAGCCATATTTGGGCCACCGGAGACGATGATATCGCCAACTCCCCCAAAGACGAAGAAGGAAAAAAAGCAAGAAGCAACTTCGTCTACACCGAAGCCCCCCGTAGAAGAAAAGAAAACGGTGAAGGTCCGGAGAAGAGGTTTGAAGGCGAAGCAAGCCTCCATGACTCGATGCTAGAAGATGAATCGATGAAGAAAGAGTGCCAGATCGATCTGTTGCACCACAAAAATCGTGAAAAATCGACAGCAAAGCTTCTCAGTTTGAGAGCTTCGCCCGATTCATTCGAGGAAGAAGCACGAGACGAACAATCTCCTTCTCCTCCAAATTTCGAGTTGATTCACCACTCGGACTAATGGCTGCCGAAAGCATGTATCTCCTACTCTTCCACCGCCCGCGAACACAGAAACTACATCGGTTCGCGAACACAAACTACAAATCGCGAACCGAAACCTTACTGTTGTGGAACCGGCGACTGCCTCCACAGTGAGAACCTCTGCAGTCGAGCCAATCGAACAACTTCCGCTTACTCAAGCACCACGGAACCCTCCACATCTCATCAACCGGATGCGGACGCACAATTCTGAGTCTAGATCATCAAAAAGACCATCACGGGGAAAATGGTCGAATCTGCAAATCGAGCGAGAAATTGATGAGATGTATCCAGGCGGTGTATCTGCTATTAGAGAAGAAGTTATGGAGATCCTCACCTGGAGAGATCTCGGATTAAAAAGCTTCTCGGATTTTATAATGATTATTGAACAAATGGGCGTCTTGATGAGTTTTACTGATTTTGATTTCGATATGAGGAAATCTGCTAAATAGGATCACCACCGGTGAGCTGATAACTCCGACTTATCAAAGCTCGATCCACGAGGAAGTCAAGGGTTGATGAACAAGGTGAACCGGAGATCGCTCAAGAAGCTCTGAAGCGAGATCTACAATGAAGGATCTGAGAGCTGGATGATAGTGGAATCGTGCTGCAGCAGTTCATGACCAACCACCGGAGGCACAAACAACCAAACCGATCAAGTGGCGCGAAAAACATTCCAACATCTCACATCATCACGATCAACTTCTGGGAGATCGATCTTGTCTCAAAGATCTCCCTCAAATAAGAAGTTGAGGGAGTGATAGGCGATTAGAAAGCGATTGGCCTCAAAGAAATAACAGATCAAAGGGAATTGGCTATTTCCCGGATTGCAAAGAATCAAAGATTAGTTCTCCCAAATCGTGACCACCGTGGTTCCGCCAACTTATAAAATCCGTTGATGACAAGCTGATTCAGGTGGATCAACAACAAGTTTCGTTTCGATGCTCACTTGGAAAAGCTCGAATTGACGGAAGAGAAACTTGACAAACTAATTTTTACACTCTCACTGCCATGGAATCTGTCAAGACTGAGCTGATCTCGAAGGTTGAACATCTAACTGCTCAAGTTCGGTGTTTATCTGTTTGCGCGATCTCAACAGGCAATATTAGTCAGTTTTGGATCCCTAACTTCCCACCTCACAGCTCTTTTTGATCAAACCAAAAAGGGGGAAGGACGGAGTGAGAAACCAACTGACATGATCAGAACAACAGAAGACCTAATTCAGACAGTTGAAGCCTATGGACAAAGACTAGACCATCTGGATCTCTTTGCTAACGAAGTCTCTGAAAAGATGGAAAAGTCAAAGGCAAGAAAGGTAGCTGCTGCGGGTGCTGGGACATCACAAAAGGTAGCTGCTGCGGGTGCTGGGACATCACAACCTGTACCAGCCACTCAGACTAAAATAGTCACAAGAAGCACAGCTAGCCAGATACAGGCCGATAAGGAACTGGCTGAGAAACTGTCCAAAGAGCAGATTGCTGAAGAGACCCGAAAAAGCGAAGAAGAAAGAAGGGCAAAAAAATTGACAGAGGCAGAAAATCTGAACAAAAGATTCAGATCGAGAGCGAAGAAAGGAAAGGCTGGAAAATCATACGGAACCTCACCGCCAAAGAAGAGTTGATGAGATCATTCCAAAAACTGCTGCACATGCTAAGAGGTTTGAGGAATGGAACAAGATCAGAAGCGAATGGCTTCTGGATGCTTTTGTCCTTAATCTTGTTCCACGAGAAGAATCTCTAGATGATGAATTCTTCAACTGGTTAGAAAATAAATATCCAGATTTTTTGAAGTATCTGGAAAATGAGGCCAAACTTATCAATGTAAAAATATCTCGCCAAGAGTATGATCTGTTTGATTACTCGAAGAAGGCAGATGGCTCATTTGACAGACTGACATTTCAGAGATTCTACTTTGACATCCTGAGCAAAACGCATATAATCGATCCTCGGCCGGACCAATGATGTCAAATGGAAACTATATCGATTTTCAACGTACCCTCAAGATCAAAGAGATGCGGTAGGATACAAGCCTAAAAGAGTGAAGAATCGAAGACTTCTCGAGGATCACCTGATTTTTTAAATTCAAACTTTTTCGATGTAACATGTAATCGACATATCTAATGAGAAAGTTTATTTTACGATCCTAAGACAAAATCTCATTGTCTTCCTCGATTATGTGCTCTTTCTTTATTCTATATTTATCAACTGTGTTTTGGTTTCTCGTGTTTTGGTTTTTTCAAAAAGGGGGAAATTGTTGGGAAATTTATAGTTTTGATAAAAGTTCCGAAACACATGTAATAGGACCAATCGGACACATTAATGAATGATGTTGATATTACCGTTTATAGAATACCATTGATAATTCTTGTATAGAACAACCGATGTAATAGATAGGTCACATATTGAGGGGAACCTCAATATGTATAAGTCGAATCTGAAGATCCAAAGAACAACCGATATCCGATGGGCCGAATGCTTTAGAGAAGAGCGAAGATCGATCGATCGATCTAGTCGATATCTCAAATTTGAAGTCATAAAGCTCAAACTCGTAATACTTGAAGATCGATGACTTCCAAGATCGCACGGAAGACCTACATCACCGAGTCCGCTAGTTGAAGCTAAGTCAACCGCACCAAAGACTCCATCGTAGATCGATCAATTTCGATGATCGACAGCTCACCACCGTGGCGATGTTTAAGCCTAAGTCATACGCCTATGATCCGAACAAGAAGAATGTCAACCTTAGTTGGAAGAACAACACCCCAAAAGTCGCTCTGTTAACCAATAAGAACAAGACACGTATGATCGGAGACCCGACAATTAAGGGATTTGATGCTGCTCTCTAACGGCTATAAAATACAAGTTCACGCTTTTTCGCCATGCCGTTCTCGAAGCACGCCACATCAATCTCAAAAACTACCTAATATAGCCCGAAATTCAAATTGCTCTCCAACGGCTCTTTGATTTCAAGGTCTATAAATATGGGATCACACTTCAGAGTGAAAACACGGAAACACTGAACAATCAAGAAGCTCAAGCAATTATCAGATTTCCGCACGAAGAACACGATCAAGAAGATTATTATATTAAGTGTGCATCCCATAATTTCTTAGCATAGAAATCTTTTCATCTAGCTGATAGGCTACCTTAAACACTAGAAAAGATTTCATAGTTGGAACCAAAACAATCTTATCCAAACCCAAGTTAGGTTAAGTTGTTTAGCAAGATTTCAGACTAGGGTTTCTAGTTCTGATTTCTGGGATCGGTTGAGTGAGAACTCCTTAAATATCTGTCGGTGTACTGTGTTGGACTAACACATAAAACTAAGTCCAGTTGGTTAAGTTGATGCCCCTTTTGATAGGGAAGAGTGGACGTAGGACTGGTTTGTCCGAACCACTATAAATCTTGTGTGCCTTTACCGCTATGATTAACTGTCTACAAAATTGCACACAACCTTTAAAGCGCATACATATTCTAAGTTGAGATTAGCTAGCACCAAGCTTCTGATCTGATCAAGCTTGACACTTCAGTCAACTGGTTAAAACACTAACTTTGGAATCTGATTTATAAAAACTGGTTTTTCACACGGGTAAAACTTAGCTTCCGCACACATTAGTTAAACTGATAGTTACCGAACTGATCTGCCTTCAGGCGATTAGTAAGTTGGTTATCAGCCCAAACTTATTCACTCGCACTCTGATCAGGCTAACTGCCATCATACCTGATCTGCACAAAAAGTTTTCAGAAGTCTATTCACCCATCCCCTCTAGACTTCTGACCTCACAAAACCCGTTCGGGACCTACATTCTGCTTTTCTGATCTCCGCTTCTGAAGATTTCTTCTTCTTTGCAGAGATAACAACTGGTTTCTTCCCTTTTCTGGTATGCTCTGCTGAGTCAGTGGATGATGAAGAAATGACTTCTTCTAACTCTGCAGCAGTCTTTGCATCTTTCTTCATTCTCTTCTGTTCCAGAGTTATCTTGATCCCTGCTACATAGTTTTCAACCCGATTCAGCCGTTGGATGGTATCAGCATTCTTCTCTTCTTCCCCCTTTTTGGTTCCCTCAAAAAGAGCTTTCAGCTCAGAGCTGAGGTCACCAATCTGCTTAGATAGATCTTTCTTCAGAATATCCAGGGCAGAAGAGTCACCAGAAGGGCTTACTTGTTCAATCACGGTCAGCATGGAAGAATGAGCTTTATCCACAATTGGACTGACTTTGTCGAACAGATTCTCAAACTTATCAGCAGAAGAATTGACTCTGGTCGCAACACCAGCAAGATCTTTTTGTAATCTGGTCAATTCTGCCATCTTCTCGTTCATCATCAGAGTGAACTGCTTATTTCTGGTCTCCTCAATCTTGGCCAGCTTCTCATTTACCTCCACCATCTTATCAGCTATTGTATCTCTCAATTCTTCAGAAATTCGGGTGCAGTGAGAGGATACAAGTTCGCGTTCAGTTCTGATGGCCTTCTCCAGTTGTCTTGGTACAAAGAAGCTCACATCATCGCGAAACATTTGAGTCATGTTCGCTCTAAAGGAGTTCTTAATGTACTTCATCAGATTTGCTTCGAATTCAGGAGAAGTTTGTAAAATATGTGTTACCTGATCTGCTGAAGTCGAAGGAGCTCCCACTTCCATCTCCTCTGCTTGACTTCCTCCAGCAGTCAAGTCAATCACATTCTCGGCTGATTGAGCCTCAGCTGATGGGGACTGTGCCGCATCTCCCACAACAGCTTCATCGGCAGCTTCTTCGGGTTCCTCAATAATTATCATCTCTTTTGCTGTTTGTTCGGTGTCAGGCACTAGTTCAAATATCTCTTCAATCTCGATCGAGCCTACAACAACAAGTTCTTCAGTAATAACATAAACCTTCATTTGCTGCATCACTCGACTGTATTTGACCATCTTGTGGGTCATTTCTCTGTGCATGGGGGTTTCTGGGAATCCCAGTTGTCGAGTAATTAGTCCAGCAACTGCATCATCTGAAATCAGTTCTGGAGCAGTCTCCACTCCAGCGATCTTTCTGATCTCCAGCTCATAATCCAGAAAGGAACGAACTCCACCTTTCTGCTCCATCACTATGCCAAAATCATCAAATTTCTTTAAACGAATATCTCTCAAGGTGAGAACATCGAGAACGGTGGCCTTGACTTTTGCACTAAGGGCCAGCTCAGGATATCTGTCCTCGAGCATTTTCTCTAAGCGCCGTCGGATGATTTGCTCAGTAATGAGAGTGTTTCTGGTTCAGGCACGGGCGATAGAGAAGGAGAGAAAGTCCTAGCAGAAGTGGGTTGAGGATATGGCATCTGATGATCAGAAGTATCCATGTGCTCAGATTCGACGGATACTGTAGTGAACTGAGTGGTCTGCTGTAAGGGCTCAGTCTGAGCAGACTTGGATGCATGAGCGGCATGAGCAGTTCCTCTGGGAGGAAGTTGGCTGAGGATGATGTGATCATCATCTGAGTCATATGACTCATCCACCAGAATAGCTTTCTTCTTCCCTTTTCCAAGAACTTCAGCAGCAGATGTAGACTTAGATTTCTTGGCTGCTGGTTCTTTGATGACAACTCCCTTCTCAAGCTTTCTGGAGGTTGTCTTTTGACCACCTTTTCCTGCCCTTTTAACTTCCAGTAACAGCAGGTTCATCATCATCATCAGGTAGGCCAGGCAGCTGACGGTTGATGAGCAGCATTTTCGTGTGAGCAAGCTTATAAGGAATCATCTCGTCTTCACTCCAATACCTATTTCTCACCAGGTCTATTAGAATCAAAGAAACCTTATGGAGAAGAGTGATCTTTGATGAAAGAACCACTTTTCCATTCTTCACAACAAATTTCTCAGATTCTTCAAATAATCTCCTCTTCAAGAATCCCAACCAATTGATCTTCGCGTTGTGGATTATAGCAGTCATGACTCGAGCTTTCTCCAGTGTAACTGCATCCAAACTGTAGGTGATGCCTACAAAAACCTTCTGGACAATATCGAACAGAAGTCGATATTTCCTTCTCAACATGGGTTTCTTGAAGCCTTCAGTATGATGAGCATCCGCTGGTCGAAGAAGATTCCTGATAACTGCGCTCTCTTCAGAAGCCAAATAAGAGTCGGGCATGATGTCGTTCGCTGGTGCAGGAAGACTAAAGATTCTGATGAGATCGTCATCAGTAATTTTCAGATGTTCACCCTGTACCTCCGAATATAAAACGCCTTCGTGATCTCAGAGATTGTATAGAAACTCCAAAGCACCATCTAATAAAATCGAGTCGGCACTCGCTGAGCAATAGGTCTTGAGGCCGCACTCCTTAAGCAACTTGAGGATCTCGAGGGACTCTGGATCTGTGGTGGTCCGGAAATCGACACACCTTTTCTCAATAATTTCATCGGCAAAGTCCCGAAAGATTGGATCTTCGGGTTCCGGTGAAGCATGGGATGAAGTGTGAGCGGTTTCTGCAATCGCAAGTACTTTGGAAGCCATTACTGAAACAAAATCCACAAATCATCGTAAATGTACTGAGTTGAAACAATAATTTTGCAGAAAATTCAGATAATCTATGGCCATGTCCCAATTTAATCCCTAATATGAAAACGATAACCCTAACATATATAGATTAACATATACATGGTGAAATGCAAGAGGTAATAACTTACCAGATATGGATATGCAAGAGATAATAAGCAAGTAGAGCGTATTGATTTGCAGAAGTTTTGCAGAAAATTTTGAACGCTTGAATAATTTGCAAAATTTTTTTTGTATGTGTAATCGTGCAAATGAAGCTTTTTAGAAATAAGAGGGAAAAGGGAGGGGTTTTGAAAGAGGTAACAAATCGTCGCTTAATCTAAGATGAACGGTCCAGATTTGATAGATCTAAATCGTGCGGTGTTAAAAACAAAAGATAGCAACTTTTTGGATTTAAAAACGAGCATTTAATGTATTTAATACATGTTCCTCACGTCCGCATTAAATGTTCTGCAGGACGTGCGTCATAAAAGTAAGTGTACAGTAAAAACGAATAAGGTTTAGGTATAACAAATGATTTAATCAGTAGAGGAATAGGAAATGCTTATCTGTTTGACTGATATTGTAATCAGTCAATACCACATGAAGTCTGATTGATTCCTGTTGATCTTAGTTTTCTGCCTAATCCTTATTATTTCCCAACACTGTCCTTCTTAACTGATCTGTTCCCCCTACGTCTGATATCCCCTTTACTGATCAGTATTGTTGTCTGAGTTTGATTTAAGCTTCTTGTTCTGTTCTCTGATCTGGTCGGCCTGATTTCTGTTGACCTTACTGATGGTAGCCAAATCCTTGGTATTTTCCAACAATGCCCCATTTTACTGATCAGTTTTCTGTTGATCCAATATGATCTACTTTGATCAAGTCAAGTATTGGGATGAGTGCTACCGCCAAAACTTAATCTTGGGAAATCGAAGAGTCGTCTCGATTCCCTAAGTCGGCATGATTTGACATTCACAATGATGGTCTGAATACTTTGTGATATCACACGCCGTAAACTTATCCAATCATCAGTCGCGTGTCTCCTACGCGCTGTCCTTGCGGTGCCAATTTCTCTGAAAGGCTTTGAGAAATCAAATTTGCACTTTCACCCCTGCTTGTCCTCTATAAATAGGACCAATGATTTATACACAACATAACCCATTCACCATACTTATCTTCTGCAAGTCATATATTCTGGTGAACCCTTGATTCAGGCGAGACTTCCGGCAAAATCTTTCCTTTACCCTACTCAAATGATTCCAGCTTCTCAAATCAACCCTGTGCATCCCTCATTACTGCTTTCGTCGTTATTGGAGAATGATCAAACGATTATTGCCAAGCTTCTCTACCACCGAGGCGGCGGATCTGCTATCTCAAATGAGAAGACACTTCTCCTGACCGTATGCGTCTTGTGTGTCTATCGAGATGACGAAATTAGCATCAATAGACTCCATCTGTCTTGTAACATGGGTTTAGTTATACGATCTAGATCCGACCTATTCGATCTTGATCAGACAGTACACGGTCTAGATCAGACTAAAACCCAATATTTAAATGTGACACTTGTGTCCATGTGGTGTACCACACCATATGTATGACACTCGTGTCCAATTAAAGCTAGGTGTCCCATTGATTTTAGGACTAGGGGCTTCTGGGTTAGGATTATTTCAAAGTCTCTCTCACCCCTTCAGGGTTTGTAGGGTTTAGGGTTTAGGGTTTATGTACTGACCTCCGGGTCTTTTGTACTTGTAACTTGTAATGAAAATTTGACCTCCGGGTCTTTATCAATGAAAGCTCTTTTAACCCATTATTGTGTTGACTCTTTTACCTTATGCGATTATAGCTGTAATACTTGTGCAACTTGCTTGTTGAATCTTGCTTAAATCGACTTACAAAGTTTGAACATCCAATCTGATCAGTTTTCCTTTATTCTGATATTCCTTTTCTGATAAGATCTGATCAGTTGAGATACCTTACTCAACTGATTCTTTCTATCTGGTCAGTCTCTTAACCAACTGGTCTTGGAGACCAGTCCACCAAACATTTCTGGTGCACTTTCTCCAAGGTCCAGAAGCCCTAGCTCATTGCATAATTCTCTGAATCTGACCTCAGCTAGTGGCTTGGTTAGAATATCAATTTTCTGCTTATCAGTATGGATCTTTTCCATTCTGATATTCTTCTTTTCAACATGATCTCTTATAAAATGATGTCTGACATCCACATGCTTGCATCTTGTATGTAGAACTGGATTCTGAGTAATTGCAATAGCACTATTACTGTCACAGAATATAGGTACGTTCTTAGCTATAATGTTGTAATCCTCACCGCCGACTTAGCCAGAAAGCGGTTTAGAACAACAACTTTCCTGCAGCCATATATTACGCTTCATAGTAGATGTCGCGAATCGATGTCCCTTCTTTGAAAACCACGAGATCAGTTTACTACCTAAAAACTGACATGTACCTGAGGTTGACTTCCTGTCAATTATGCAACCTCCATAATCAGAATCAGAATACCCACTAAGCTCTAGATTATCATCTGATGGGTAAAATAAACCAATGTTTACTGTCCCCTTCAGATACTTAAGAATCCGCTTAGCTGCCTCCAGGTGGCTTTGCATTGGATTTGCTGAAATCGCACATACACCCCCTTCGCAAAAGTTATATCCGGGTCCTGGGCGGTCGGTATAGTAGAGATCCAATGAGAGCCCCATATTCTTTTCTCGATTAGTATTCTCGACCATTCTCATCTGGATCCATCTTGAATCCAATCATCATAGGAATTCTGGCTTCCTTTCAGTTTTGAACTCCAAACTTAGCCAACAAACTCCTAGTGTACTTCGCCTGGCAGATGAATATCCCTTCTTTACTTTGCTTAACTTGTAGACCCAGAAAGTAACTCATCTGACACATCATGGACATCTCGAACTTCCCTTGCATCGAACTGCGAAATTTATCACATAAACTCTTGTTGGGAGATCCAAGATGATGTCGCCCACATAAATCTGAACCAACATCGAAATATCTTCTCCATCTTCTATTCTGAATAAGGTTTTGTCCACTATTCCTTTAGTGAAACCACTGTCTATCAAGAACTGAGAGAGTGTATCATACCAAGCTCGAGGAGCTTGTTTCAGGCCATAAAGAGCTTTTCTTAAACGGTACACCTGGTCGCCTTTTTCAAAGCCAGGAGGTTGTTTAACATATACTTCCTCAGCTAGTACCCCATTTAAGAATGCACTCTTTACATCCATCTGATACACAATAAATCCTCTTAGGGGGAAATGATATGCTTAAAACAAATTTAATGGCTTCGGTGAAGCGGCCGTGCAAAGGTCTCATCATAATCAATTCATTCTTATTGTGAATACCCCTTAGCAACAAGTCTTTCCTTATTTCTGGTTATGACATTATTCTTATCTCTCTTGTTCTTGAATACCCACTTTGTGCCATTCACATCTTGATGGGTTGGTCTGTCCACCAGTTTCCAAACCTGATTTCTTTCAAACTGTTCTAGTTCTTCTTGCATAGCTAGAATTCAATTTGCATCCTGTAGTGCTTCTTCTACTTCGGTTGGTTCCTTCAAAGACAGATAACAACAATACATGGCACTTTCATCAATCTGATGTCTAGTTTTAACTCTATCAGATGGGTCTCCAATGATCAGATCAGTTGGATGACTGGTTATCCAGGTCCTTCTCTTCTGATTTTCATCAGTTTGGAGAACATCATCCTCTTCTGATAGTTGTTCATCACTAGTGATTGGGAGTGGTGCAGAATTATGATCCACTTGACATGGACAAGTCTCAGCTGATGTTGTACTCATCATGTGCTGATGTCTGTCCGTAGGAACTTCAGGTGTTCCCCCTGAACCAGATGGTTCAGTTGTTACTGTCTCAGCTGTACCAACTTCTTCATTGACAGTTTTACGTACCTTAGGGTCTGATTGACCTGGTGAATCGGTAAGATCAAGTTCTGAAACATACACTATTACGTGATCTAATCCTTTTTCCTTGATACTTAGCTAATCCATTTTCTGTGCATCAGGTACCAGTTGATCTGGTACTGCTTGTTCTGAGACAAATTTCTCTTGTTCAGAAGATGTCTCATCAAAGACCACATGTGGTGTTTCTTCCACAACTAGGGTTCGCCTGTTGAACACCCTGAAAGCCTTGCTGGTTGAGGAATATCCTAAGAATATACCCTTATCTGACTTTGCCTCAAAGGTTTTCAACTGGCTCTTCCCATTGTTGTGTATGAAACACTTGCACCAAAAACATGGAAGTAAGAAACACGAGGTTTTCTGCCCTTCCACAGTTCATAGGGTGTTTTGAAGTGAGTCTTAGTCAGAGAACATGTGTTCTGAGTATAACATGCAGTGTTGATGGCTTCTGCCCAGAAACGGCTTGGAGTTGCATGTTCAGCTAACATAGTTCGAGCAGCTTCTTTGAGTGTTCTGTTTCTCTGTTCTGCTACTCCATTCTGTTGTGGCGTTCTTGCAGCTGATGTCTCATGCTGTATTCCAAACTTAGTGCAAAAGTCAGTAATAAAAGAGTTCAGAAATTATGTACCTTTATCTGACCTGATTTTCACTATACTGACACCCTTCTCATTCTGTAGTTTCTTGAGCAGCTCGAGTATCTTTGTTGTTGTGTCATTCTTCTTATACAAGAATACAACCCAGGTAAACTTGGAATAATCATCCACGATTACCAAAGTATATTTGTGTCCGCTGAGACTAACTGGTGTAACTGGTCCAAATAGATCCATATGAAGCAGTTTCAGTACTCTGTTGGATGCTGGTCCTGGGATTCCCTTGAATGAGGCTTTTACCTGTTTTCCCTTCTGACATGCGACACATGTCTGATCCTTAGAGAATACCTCATTCGGAAGACCCTCAACCAAAGACATCCTTGCTATCTTGTTAAGAGTTTTAAAGTTCAGATGGCTCATTCTTTTATGCCAGAGCCAACTGATGCTTTTGGAACTCTTAACAATCAGGCATGCATTTCTTGGACAACTGTTCCAATCTGCTGTATTTATCGTTCCTTTCCTTGAACTAATTAACAAAATTTCTTGAGTAGCTCGATTCTTGATTGTGCACTGATCAGTCGAGAACTCAACACTGAATCCGTTGTCGCAGAATTGTGAAAATGATAACATATTATGCTTTAAACCTTCGACATACGAGACTCCAGTAACCAGTACGTCATCAATCTCTAAGGTTCCGAATCCTCTGGTAAAACCAAAGTTATCATCACCAAAGAGTACACGTGGGCCTTCTTGTTCTGTGTAAGAGCTAAGGAGATGTTTGCTTCCAGTCATGTGCCTTGAGCATCCACTATCGATGTACCAGATAGTCGATTGTACACCTCCCTTATTGGCCAAACTCACGCGAACCTGCAATCAAATCAAGCTTTAGGTACCCCAATAGAATCGGGTCTTGGGGGGTTAGAAGTACCTTTCGAGATCCAAATATATATGGCACCTTTGTTGAAACAGAGGGCCTCATTTGTCTCCCATAAACATCTACATAATCATACGTCTCTTCATATGCAATCTGGTTAGTATGATTATGAGTGTGAGCCTTGGATGACTCAGAAGACTTGGGTCTTTTCATTGATATCTGTCTTCTTTTTATCCAGTGGGGCTCAGGTGCAACAACCCTAGGTTTCTGATTGTAAGGGTAGGTACGACTGCTACCATTAAAGGATTCATATCTTTTTGGCATAGATGGTGTTAGCAGTTTACCTTTAGCTTGCTTGTTAGGAAGCTGACCCTGATTAGGTTTCAGATCAGATTTCCCTTTGAGAGGTTGTCTTTTCTGATACCTAATCTGCTGATCAGGTTGAGGTCTCTTCAGAAGAACTGGGTTCTTCTGTTGATTCCTCAGCTGATGTTTGATCAGTTGGGGTCCATTTTTGTTCCCTTTCTGATCAGGCACTTGCCTTACTTGTTCAGCAGGTCTCTTTCCCTTATCAGATACAGATTTTGCTTTATGTGTATCTTTATCAGAAACTCGTTTGATTACAATTTTCTGAAGTGAACCAGACGGGAATTTTGAGGATGTAGAAGGGTTTTCATACCTAATTCCCTTCTTATTAGTTGTACGAAAATAGTTGTTCATATCTTGAACGGTTTTAGAAGATTTCGTGAAAACTTGTATTTTCTTACGCAAATTATCCTCAGTTATTTTTAGACTCTCATGCAGTCGGAAGAGTTCATCAAAACTTAGCCTGAAGGATTTTAAGATCATCAGCTTGCTGTTTTTTAATAGCTAGCTTATCCTTAATCAGTTTATCCTGATCAGAAGAACTGACTTTTCAGAACTTTCAGTTCTTCAGTCATCTTCTGAACAGTTTCAGCTGATTTCAGTTCAGCAGCTTTTCTGATATCATTTTCTTTAACAAGCTGAATATTCTCAATCCTGAGCTTGTCGTTTCCAGCTTCCACTACTGTATAAGTGTCTAATGCATTAGAGAGATCATCAAGCGATTGCTCACTATAGAGCTGCAGGTCAATCTCTCCAGCAGGTGTGCTTAGCACAGCTGGTGTGGAAACAAAAAACATAGAAGGTTTAGAAGTTACCTCAGATTGGTCTTCTTCCTTAGCCATAAGACAGATTTCATCATCAGAAGAGAATATCAGATCATCGTAGTTGTAGAAATTATCAGCATTGCTCATCAGGCAGAAGTCTTCTACAGATGAGTAACCTGAATCCTCTGAAGGCAGATAAGAATCATCAATCCCAGATGTATCAGCAACCATGGCTTTCCTGTCTCTATAACGTTGCTCTCTTCTGTTCCGCTTCTCTTCTCTTTCTTTCGGTGTCAGGTCCGGGCAATCTGCGCTGTAATGACCTGGTTTCTCACAGTTGAAACATGCTCCACGATCCACGAAACTTCTTCTGCCAGGTGAGTCATTACGTCTGTAGAATCTGTTTGGTGACTTTCCTGTTTGCCTGTAATCTGAATTCTTTCTTTCTGATCTGTTGTCTCTCCTTTCATCAGATCGATCATCTCTTTTCTTATCTTCTCTGCGATCCTCCCTGTGATCATCTCTTCGGTCATCTGATCTGGTTCTTTCTCGTGATCTGTCAGTTGGCCTCCTATCTCTTCCTCTGTTGTTTTGATAATCTCTGTAGAATCTTCGATATTTACCCAGTTGAATGTTGGACTTTTCAAGTTTTCTAGTCAGCAAAGCAATCTGTTCCGTCTGACTTATGATGTTTCCAACTGGTTTAGTAGACTTTGAGTTGCTGCCGGTTGCTTTGAATGTAACAACTTTTGATGTGGTAGGTGTGGCTTCGGCAGGCGACTCATCGTCTTCTTCTTGCCCTCGTTCAATCAGATCAAACTCATGGGCTTTTAGACTCAGAAACAGGTTGCTTGGCTTCATTTTTGCTATATCTTGACAATCCTTTATCACTGTGACTTTCATATCCCACTTCTTTGTCAGAGATCTCAAGATCTTGTAGTTGACATCTTTGTCTGACATTTCGCGTCCTAGTTCCCGTAGCTTGTTGACAGACATGGTGATTCTTCCATCGAGCTGATTGATGGTTTCATTTGGCAGCATCTTAAGTTTCTCAAACTTCACCAGTTCGGCTTGCAGTCTGCTGTCTTTAATCAGATCATTTCCTTCACACATTTCAACAAGTGTATCCCACATCTGTTTGGCTGTCTTGAGATACTTGATCTTTTCACGTGTGATCTTATCCATCTTCTTCATGATTATGTGTCTCGCAACCGTATCCAGAGTTGACAGCTTCCTTTCTTCAGCATCCATCAAGACTGGACTCTTTCTGATCCGAGCGCCAACTGGAAAATTTGGGTCACCACCTTCACCTGGATTGTTGTGGTAGATGAGGATTGGTCCTTGTTCTAGAACTTCCATCATCCTGTTGCTGATGGCTCCCAGATGGTTGCTCATAATTATGGTCCAATCTGCATATTCATCAATAGAAAACTTTGGAAGATCATGATACATGCCGGATGTATTATCCATGCTGAGTGAGTTTTAGAAAAACAGAAGAAGTTTAAAAACGGTTTTTCAAGATCTGTTCAAGTGACTACAAAGGTTCTTCCTCAAGAACCGATGATATTCAAAGTCAGTGGTCCGTAGAACCACTGCTCTGATACCACTTGTAGGTCCCTAATGGGTTCGTGAGGGCAGAAGTCTAGAGGGGAGGGGTGAATAGACTTCTGAAAAACTTTTCGTGCGGATCAGGTGTGAAAGCAGGTTTCCTGATCAGAGTGCGAGTGAGTCAGTATGGACTGATATCCAACTTACTGATCGCCTGATGGCTGATCAGTTCGGTGTCTATCAGTTTAACTGATTGTGCGGATGCTAGTTTATACCCGTGTGAAAAACCAGGTTTAACAAATCAGATTCTCGAGTCTGTTTTCAATTAGTTGACCAAAGAGTCAAACTGATCAGATCAGTTGTTTGATGCAAACTGATCCTAACTCAGAATATGTATGAGATTTTAAGCAAAGTAGTGTGCGATAGTGTAAAGCAGTTAAGATCAGATAAATGCACACAAGATTTATAGTGGTTCGGACAACCAGTCCTACGTCCACTCTTCCCTATCACAAGGGGCACCAACTTAACCAACTTGGACTTAGTTTATTGTGTTAGTCCAACACATTACAATCAACAGATATTTATAGAGTTCTCACTCAACCGATCCCAGAAATCAGAACTAGAAACCCTAGTCTGATATCTTGCTAAACAAACTTAACCTAACTTTGGGTTTGGGTAAGGTTTGTTGTTGTTCCAACTGAAAATCTATCCTCGTATTTGTGTAGCCTAAAGCTAGAGGATGCGATTTCTATGCTAAGAACAATGGGATGAACACTTAAAAATAATCTTCAAGTTTGTGTTCTTCGTGAAGAAATATTGCTATAGTATGAGCTTCTTGATAATTTCCGTATCTTCACTTTGAAGAGTAATCCCATATTTATAGACCTCGAAATCAAAGAGTTGTGGAGAGCAATTTGAATTTCTGACTATATTTGGTAGATTTGCAGGATTTGATGTGACGTGCTTCAAGAACGACATGGCCGAAAGCGTGAATAGTGTTCTTTATAGCCGTTTGACTAAGCAACGCCGACTCCCGCATTGTCAGCTTGTTCATACGTGTCATTTTTTCATTGGTTAACAAGTACAACATTTCAGTGTTTGTTCACCAACTAATTTTGACATTCTTCTGGTCTGGTTTACCCCGTATGTTTATGATAAATAGTTAAGCTTATCATCCTGCTAACTTGGCCTGAACTGATCACTACATCCACTGATCAGTTGCCTTGAGTCTACTGATATGGTTGTCTTAGCTTCAACCAATTGACTCTGCTGATGTCTTCATAGAGTAGGTCTTCTGGTCTTCAAGTAAAGTCTTTTGGAATCCGCTACTGATCTTCAGCTGCTGATCTTACTACTGATCATCGCTCTGCTGATCTTCACTTGTGCATCTTGAGTTCTTCTTTAAGAAAGACCTTGTCTAATACATCAGCTGTCTAACATGTTCAGCTGGTTTCCTATCATATCATCAGTCGACTAACATGTTCGATTTGTCCTATTACAACTGTTTTGGATCTTCCATCAAAACTATAAATTTCCCAACAATATATTAGTAAATAAATGTCCTATTTATAATTTAAAATGTGTACTAAAGTATTAATTTAAATAAGAACCGTATAATATTATCTCTAAATATTATTTAATAAATATTAAAAATAATATAATTATTTGACATACTCTTTTTAAATAATAACATAAATAAATTTATTATTATATTAATAATTATTTGAATATCTATAAAATATATATTTGTAAAGTATATATGTAGATATTATAGAAACTTTTAAAACTATCCTTAAAATAAATAAATTTTAAATATAATAATATTATAAATAATCAATTAACACTAAAGATAAACATATACAAAATAAACATTAATATAAAATATAACACTAAGATATTCGCAAATATTAATTTAGAAATGATGTACTGTTAAATATATATAAATATTAAAAAATAATATTTTAAATAACTATAAAATATTTTCATAAAAGTATAAATTTATTTATATTAAAACTCTTAAATTAAATTCATTAAAAAATACATAAAAATATATATATTAATTGTGAGCGATAGGTTGATGCCAAGTCATAATGGGATGTTGACTGTCTCCTGTATGTAGTCACTGACTCAAATGACACTTAAATTATCAGACTTCATACCTCTAGAGAGATCTTACTTTTCTGAAATTTTGGGAATTGATGGATCTTCCGCAAGAGTAACAATTTATTTGGATATTGTATATGTAATGAGGAGGGAAGAACATTCCAGATCTGTTGGACGGAAGAACATTACAAATCTTATTTCCTCTTTTCTGCTACAATCTTTCTACCTAAGCATTTTGATTTGAACTTTCTTAACTAAATAGCGTTGTTGCAGGCCAACATTATGGACTTGTAGTTTGAAAGTGACGAAAGAAAGCAATTTGCTTAGTCTGATGTTATATTTTTCTGGTGGGGTGAACATTTTCATATACGTTTTCCTTATAACTTCACCATTTTGGGTAGTCACTTGGTTGGAATGTATAAAATCGAATAGATTGAACATGCCTCACCATTTTATGCAACAAATGCCACTCCATTTCAGATTATTACTACAACCAACAGTGGAAGTCAGATGATGAACTTTATACGTTTCTGCATTTCTCCAGGAGCTAATCACCATTCTTTGGTTTACTTTTTCTTTTAGGCATGTGTTTTAGTTTTGTTGTTTGATTTTGGCCTGTGTTAGGTATTGTTGTTTGCTTTGGGTGTGTGTTTCGTTTTGTTGTTAGATTTGGGGCTAGGTTTGGTTTTGTTGTTTTCTTTGGGCCTATATAATTTGTTTTGCTTTTTGTTTGAGTTCTCTTGCTATGTGTTCTATGTGTTTTTGCTTTGTTTATTTATTGTTATCGTTGGGTTTGCTTGTGTTTTTGTATATTTTTAGGTTTTGCCATGTATTTTGGGTTTGGTTGTTAATTTTTTTATTAATATGTTGTCGATTTGGTTTTGTTGTTTTATTCGGGCCTATGTAATTTGATTTGCTTTTTGTTTGGGTTTGCTTGTTATGTGTTGTTTGGGTTTTTGCTTTATTTATTTATTGTTATAATTAAGTTTGATTGGGTTTTAGTATATTTGCTTGTTATATATTTTTTGTTTTTTTACGGGAAACATAAATGGTTATGTTGATCTTAAATGTTAAAGACATATGACCTTACAAATAAATATGCATGATTTCAAAAAATTAAAAATAAATAAATATACATATATCTTTTAATATTATATATATTGTTGGGATAATTTTAATTTTGATTATTATGCCAAAACACCTTGTAATAGGGCAAGCTAAGTTGTATAAAAAGCTTGCGTTTCTAGACATAGTTTTATTTTACAGGTAACAAGTTGAGGGGGAACTGATCAAGATAAGACGAGAGCTAAAATCAGAAGAGATGAACAATAAAATCAGAAGAGAGCTGAAATCAGAAGAGATGAACAGTAAAATCAGAAGAGATGAAATCAGAAGAGATGAACAGTGAAATCATCACACAAAAAGCTGGACAATAAGAAGATGACAACACATATATGGATGTGATATAAAGCTGCAAGCAATAGTGCAAAAGAACAAAGAAAAGCTGGAAGACTATTAGTATGGATTTGAATTTACTCTCCAACGGTAATATTCAAATCCACACTATAAATACATTGCACTATCTTCAAAAGAAGATAATGGAGGATGCTGCAAAGTGAAGACTAAAGCCAAATATTCAAGCATCTCCATTCAAGAACACAGAGCATTAAATATCCAAATTTACCCAAGAGTGTTCTTCATTATATCTAAGCATAAATGACATATCATAAGCTTAGAGAGATTTTCTCATCCTTAGCTTAAAGGCTAAAACAATGTAAGGGAAAATCTCACCTAGTTGGAAATAACATCAAACCCAAACCCTTTCTTGAGAAAGAAAATTAGTGGTTAAGTGAGGTAGTTTATAGGCGATCCCGTGAGGGAGATAAGTCCCGAGAGACTGAGAACTCATTAAACATCTATAGGCGATCCCGTGAGGGAGATAAGTCCCGAGAGAGTGAGAACTCATTAAACATCTATAGGCAATCCCGTGAGGGAGATAAGTCCCGTTGAGTGAGAGCTCCATAAATATTTGTTGGTTAAGTTGGTGCCCCATGAAGGGAAGAGTGGATGTAGGACAAGTTAGTCCGAACCACTATAAAAATACGTGTGTTCTTATTTGCTTTCGTATTAACTGTCATACATACTTTAGCAAATCTAAATAACACATTCGAAGCAAAAAATTTAAATTCACCTCCCATTGAGATTTTACGAGTTTTAAATCGGGTTTTTCGGGACCAACATATATATATTATGTGATTATAAATATTATGACTATTAAAATAAAACTATAAATATAGTTTATATACATATACTTTACAAATTAAATATAGTTTATATGAATATGTAATATACAATCTCATGAAAAATGTAACTATAAATATTATGACCATTAAAATAAAACTAATTATAAATAATTTAAATACTAAATATTTTACTTAAGTATACATATACATATATATATCTAAGATAATAAATGTGTATTAAAGTATTGATTTAAATAAGAACTGTATAATATTATCTCTAAATATTATTTAGTAAATATTAAAAATAATATAATTATTTGACATACTCTTATTAAATAATAGCATAAATAAATTTATTATAATATTAATAATTATTTTAATATCTATAAAATATATATTCATAAAGTATAAATGTAAATATTATAGAAACATTTAAAAATATCCTTAAAATAAATAAATTTTAAATATAATAATATTATAAATAATCAATTAACACTAAAGATAAACATATACACAATAAACATTAATATAAAATATAACACTAATATATTCGTAAATATTAATTTAGAAATAATTTACTGTTATATATATATATATATTAAAAAAATTATATTTTAAATATCTATAAAATATTTTCATAAAAGAATAAATTAATTTATTGTAAAACTCTTAGATAACATTCATTAAAAAATACAAAAAATTTTTATATTAATTGTGAATGATAGGTTGATGTCAAGTCATAATGGGATGTTGAGTGTCTATTGTATGCAGTTACTGACTCAAATGACACTTAAATTATCAGACTTCATACCTCTAGAGAGATCTTGCTTTTCTGAAATTTTGGGATTTGATGGATCTTGCTTTGTTTATTTATTGTTATCGTTAGGTTTGCTTGTGTTTTAGTAAATTTTTAGGTTTTGCCATGTATTATGGGTTTGGTGTTGAATTTTTCTTGTTTTGTTATATATTGTATGTTTTCCCATGTATTTTGGGTTTGATTGTAATTTTTTTTTAATATGTTGTCGGTTTGGTTTTGTTGTTTTATTCGGGCCTATGAAATTTGATTTACTTTTTGTTTGGGTTTGCTTGTTAAGTGTTGTTTGGGTTTTTACTTTATTTATTTATTGTTATCGTTAAACTTGAATAGGTTTTAGTATATTTGCATGTTATATATTTTTTTTTTTTGCGGGAAATATAAATGATTATATTGATTTAAATGTTAAAGATATACGACCTTACAAATAAATATGCATGCTTTCAAAAAAATAAAAGAAATAAATATACACTCTAGATAGATCTTACTTTTCTGAAATTTTGGGATTTGATGGATCTTCCGCAAGAGTAACAATTTATTTGGATATTGTATATGTAATGAGGAGGGAAGAACATTCCAGATCTGTTGGACGGAAGAACATTACAAATCTTGTTTCCTCTTTTCTGCTACAATCTTTCCACCTAAGCACTTTGGTTTGAACTTTCTTAACTGAATAGCGTTGTTGCAGGCCAACATTATGGACTTGTAGTTTGAAAGTAACGAAAGAAGACAATTTGCTTAGTCTGATGTTATATTTTTCAAGTGGGGTGAACATTTTCATATATGTTTTCCTTATTATTTCACCATTTTGGGTAGTCACTTGTTTGGAATGTATAAAATCGAATAGACTGAATATGCCTCATCATTTTATGCAGCAAATGCCACTCCATTTCAGATTATTACTACAACCAACAATGGAAGTCAGATGATGAAATTTATACATTTCTGCATTTCTCCAGGAGCTAATCAACACTCTTGGTAAAAAACTTTTCTTTTATGTTTGGTTTGCCTTTGTTTTTAGGCATGCGTTTTAGTTTTGTTATTTGATTTTGGCTTGTGTTAGGTTTTTGTTGTTTGCTTTGGGTCTGTGTTTGGTTTTGTTGTTAGCTTTGGGGCTAGGTTTGGTTTTGTTGTTTTCTTTATGTAATTTGTGAGTTCGCTTGCTATGTGTTCTATGTGTTTTTGCTTTGTTTATTTATTGTTATCATTAGGTTTGCTTGTGTTTTAGTATATTTTTTAGGTTTTTCCATGTATTTTGGGTTTGGTTGTTAATTTTTTTATTAATATGTTGTCGGTTTGGTTTGGTTTTTTTATTCGGGCCTGTGTAATTTGATTTGCTTGTTATTTGTTGTTTGGGTTTTTGCTTTATTTATTTATTTATTGTTATCGTTAAGTTTGATTGGGTTTTAGTATATTTGCATGTTATATATTGTTTTTTTTTTACGGGAAACATAAATGGTTATATTGATCTTAAATGTTAAAGATATACTACCTTACAAATAAATAAGCATGCTTTCAAAAAAATAAAAGAAATAAATATACATATATCTTTTAAAATATATATATATATATATATATATATATATATATATATAAAAATATTATGACCATTAAAATAAAAATATAAATATTGTTTATATACATATACCTTACAAATTAAATATAGTTCATATGAATATGTAATATAAAATCTCAAGAAAAATGTAGTTATAAATATTATGACCATTAAAATAAAATTAATTATAAATAATTTAAATACTATATATTTTACGTAAGTATACGTATACATATATATCTAAGATAATATAATAATATAATATTTCCAAAAATTAAATATAGTTATTTGAATTTGTTCTGGTTATTTTCTTTTGATCGATTGATTAGGTGCTGCATAGGTTGATTTATATTATAAATGAATATGCAATAAATATTATAAAAATAAATATTAAATTAAAAATATATTATTGAATGTTAATTAAATAAAAAAAATTAATTTAATATTATACAATATATACCATACATTATTAAAATAATCGTTGATGTTAAATAGATAATAAATATTATAAATTTAAATTTAAATAATTATAAAACTATTAAAAATATCCATTAAAGAAATATATAAATTTTTAGTAATTTTTAAAAATGTATAATTTAAGGTAAATACACCAATAAAAATAAGCATATACATAAAAATTAATAAATTTTCATAAGTAAGCATATATTATTTAAGATATTAAAGAAACTCTATTTAAACATTAATATAAAATATTACACTAAGATACATAAACATTAATATATTTTCATAAGTAAGCATATATTATTTAAGATATTAAAGAAACTCTATATAAACATTAATATAAAATATTACACTAAGATATTTGTAAATATTAACTTAAAAATAATGTATGTTAAATATAAATATTAAGAAATAATATTTTTATAATCAATATAATATTTTCATAAAAGGATAAATTTATGTATTATAATAAGTACAATAATCAAATGAATTGCAGGTTCATAAAAAAAGGTAACTAAAATTGAAACCATCTTAAACAAAAATTGACATATTATATTTAATATATACTATACAAAATTTATACTAAATATATTAAATATACAAAATTTATATTAAATATAAATAATATAGTCTTAGTAAATAATATAAACTATAAATATATATGTCAATTTAAATAATAAATTAGAAAATAAATGTCCTATTTATAATTTAAAAATTATATTAAAGTATTAATTTAAATAAGAACCGTATAATATTATCTCTAAATATTGTTTAATAAATATTAAAAATAATATAATTATTTGACATACTCTTATTAAATAATAAAAAAAAATTATTATTATATTAATAATTTTTTTAATATCTATAAAATATATAGTCATAAAGTATAAATGTAGATATTATAGAAACTTTTTTTTTAAGAAACTATCCTTAAATAAATAAATATTAAATATAATAATATTATAAATAATCAATTAACACTAAAGATAAACATATACACAATAACCATTAATATAAAATATAACACTATGATATTCGTAAATATTAATTTGGAAATGATGTACTGTTAATTATATATAAATATACCATTCATTGTAAACAAGTGATAGTTAATAGTGAAACAAATAACACTAATTAACTAACATCTTTCATTCTTAACAAGTGAAACATAGTAGTGAACCCAAAAACACTAATCAACTAATAACTTTCATTATAAAAAAGTGACACTTAGTGGTGAAACCAATAACACTAATCAACTAATATGTTTCATCCTAAACAAGTAAAACTTATTTGTGAAACCAATAACACTAATCAACAAATACCATTCATTGTAAACTAAACAAGTGATACTTAATAGTGAAACCAATAACACTAATCAACTAACACCTTTCATTCTATACAAGTGAAACTTATTAGTGAAACCAAAAACACTAATCAGCTAATAACTTTCATTGTAAACAAGTGACACTTATTGGTGAAACCAATAACACTAATCAACTAATATGCTTCATCCTAAACAAGTAAAACTTATTTGTGAAAACAATAACACTAATCAACTAATAATACCTTTCATTGTACACAAGTGACAATTATTAGTGAAACTTATAACAATAATCAACTAATACCTTTCATTCTAAACAAGTAAAACTTATTCGTGAAATCAGTAACACTAATCAATTAACATTTCATTGTCAACAAGTTACACTAATTGGTAAACCCTAATCAATTAACATTAATCAAGTCAACATTTCATTGTCAACAAGTCAACACTAATCAATTAACACTAATTGGTAACACTAATCAAGTCAACATTTCATTCTAAACAAGTTACATTTCATTGTCAATTAACATTTCATTGTCAACAAGTTACACTAATCAATTAACACTAATCAGTAACACTAATCAATTAACATTTCATTGTCAACATTTCATAATCAACAAGTTACATTAATCAACTAATGCCTTTCATCCTAAACAAGCAACACTTATTTGTAAAACAAATAACACAAATCAAATAATACCTTTAGTTCTTAACAAGCGACACTTATTATTGAATCCGATAAAAATAATCAACTAATACCTTACATTCTAAAGAAATGACACTTATTCGTCAAACCGATAAAACTAATGAACTAATACCTTTCATTGTAAAAAAGTGACACATGTTAGAGAAACCGATAATACTAATCACTAATTTTTTTTCATTCTAAACAAGTGAAATTTATTAGTGAAACCAATAACACTAATCAACCAATATCATTCTTTGTAAACAAGTGATACTTAATGGTGAAACCAATAACACTAATCAACTAATACCTTTCATTCTTAACAAGTGAAACTTATTCGTGAAACCAAAAACACTAATCAACTAATAACTTTCATTATAAACAAGTGACACTTATTGGTGAAACAAATAACACAAATCAACTAATACCTTTAGTTCTTAACAAGTGACACTTATCATTGAATCCGATAAAACTAATTAACTAATAACATTAATTCTAAAGAAACGATACTTATTTGTGAAACCGATAAAACTAATGAACTAATACCTTTCGTTATAAACATGTGAAACTTAATAGTGAAACATATATGTTGGGATATTTTAGTTTTGATGAATTATGCCAAAACATTATCAACTTGTGTTATTCAAGCTAATTTACAGATAACAAGTTGAGGGGGAACGAAAGAACAAGTTGAGGGGGAACTCACGAAATCAGAAGAAGATGATTGAGATCAGACGAGGCTGCAGACGAGGCTGATCGAGATCAGATGAGTTAGATGAGTTCCTGAGTTAACTGATGAGCTGTGCAAATCAGAATTAGAAGAAAAGCTAAAGCCAACAAATCAGAAGAGTAGGTTGCAGATCAGAAGATGAGCAGATGAGACTGATCAAGATCAGACGTGATCGAGATCATATATGATAAACTGATATGCTAACCTGATGTACTGACCTGTTGCTATCCTGAGATGTTGACCTAAAGATATGTTGATCTGATCAGTCGAGGTGATCAGATCAGGCAAGAAGAAATCAGATAGCCTGAGTCAAGTGACCTGAGGGTCAGTAAGTAAAAGTGACCTGAGGGTCAGGATGTCTAAATTCAGAAGAGTTGAACTCAGTAAGTCTGAGTGTCAGTATGCCTGATCAGATAAGGTCCGCTGAATCAAGAAACTGAAGACTCAGTAAGTTTCTGAAGAAATTGAAGACTCAGAGTAAACTGAAGACTCAGAGAAAGTCAAGACTCAAGTAAATAATCAAGACTCAAGATGTCATCAAGACACCGAGACTCGAGATAAACTCAAGACTCGAGATAGAATTGAAGACTCGGTATGTCATCAATACACCGAGACTCGGAGAGAAACTCAAGACTCGAGAGAAACCTCAAGACTCAGATAGACACGAGACTCGGTATAAACATCAAGACACCGAGACTCGAGAAACCCCGAGACTCGGAGAAATCAAGAATATAGCCAAGTAGAATTCAAATTTGACGTGGACCAATGAGAGGAAGACAACCAAAATCAAGAAGTCAAGAACTTCTGAGAATAGTAAGGATTTGAATGTGATTCTCTCCAACGGTAACATTCAAATCCACACTATAAATACAAGATCTTCCATCAAATTAAGTGTGGAGAATGTGGAAAAATGCTACAGAGCTAAGAGCCATATACTCAAGCATTCCCACCATAGAACACAAGTCTGTAGACATACAAATACATCCATGAGTGTTCTTAAACCCAATCTAAGCAACCCACGATATATCCTAAGCTTAGAGAGATTTTCCCAACCTTACCATTGAGGCTAAATAAATGTACGGGAAAATCTCACCCTAGTTGGAGACACCAATCCAAACCCAAACCCTATTGTTAGGTAGTTTGTGTGATTGTTGGAGTTGTAAAGAGTGAGTAAGCTGCAGAGTAGTCAACCAGAAAACTCTAGAGAGGAAGTGAGTAAACTATCTTGGATAGTCAGAAAGCTTGTGTGTATTTGAGTAAGTAAGCTGCAGGTAGTCAGCCAGAAAACTCAAATGTGGAAGAAGTGAGTAAGCTACAGTGAGTTAGCCTGAAAGCTTGTAGGCGATCCCATGAAGGGTGATAAGTCCCGATTGAAGGAATTTCCCTAGGAACAGGGAGAGTGGATGTAGGAGCTTGAGTCTCCGAACCACTATACTTTGTTGTGTTCTTTATTGCTTTATGTTCTTATCTTGTCATATGCATTCGATTATAAGCAAAACACAACACATGGACTTAAACACACAAAAAATCTGGAATCACTCTGCCCTCACCCCTGTTTTATATGCATTACATGATTTTTCCGCATTTCATGGTTTTTCACCGGGACAAACAATTGGTATCAAAGTTGATTCATCAAACAATTGGTATCAAAGCTGATTCATGGGTTTTGGCGTCAAATCAATGCTGATTATGGAGGCTGTAGAATTGACAGGAAGTCCACTACAGGAACTTGTTAATTTCTTGGAAGTAAGCTGATATCCTGGTTTTCGAAGAAACAGACCTCAGTAGCAACCAGTACTACTGAAGCTGAATACATGGCTGCAGGAAGCTGCTGTGCTCAGATTCTTTTGCTCAGACAACAATTAAGGGATTATAAGGTTGTAGCCAATGAAGTACCGATATTTTGAGATAATAATAGTGCCATTGCTATTTCACAAAATCCGGTATTGCACACCAGATGCAAGCATGTGGATATCAGACATCACTTCATCAGAGATCATGTAGAGAAAAAGGACATCAGGATGGAGAAAATTCATACTGATAAGCAGAGAGCTGATATCTTGACTAAACCTTTGGCTGAATCAAGATTTCAGGAACTATCAGTTGAATTAGGGATGTTGGATCCAGTTGTATAGAGTAAATCTGAAAAATTGAAGGTTTTCAGATGCATGAAGTTTTCTCAGGATTCTACTGAGAAACTCAGGATAAAATTGGAAATACTGAACTGAGTCTTGAGAAACTCAGGTTTACTGAAGGTCAGTACTCAGTATCATACTGAACCCGTTCAGTACTCAGTATCATACTGACATTTTATCAAGCACAATACTCAGTAAGACTGATAGAGGGAAATTAGTCTGAAGAAGTAATGACTCATGCGACTCATTTATTGCTTAAGTGAAACTCAGTAATCATTTGCAATAAATACAAAACACCTGAAGAATATTTTTGGGCTGGATCTTTGAAATTCCAAGAAAGGTCAACAGTCATTAATTGCTCTGTTGCATTTAATCACCAATGAGGTTAAAATGGCGGCGTACTTTTCGGTGGATCGTCCTTTCGCATACCCGATTAATCGGTGGATCAATCTTAACCATTGATTTTAATTAATCACACGATTTACCCACGATCCCACTCTATATATTTCTTCGAGAAGCCATTCAAGCCTTTTTATTACCCTTGTTCCCAAAAACACTCTGCAAATATAAAATCCCCTTTGCCCAGAAATCGTCATTTTCAAACCCTAACCTTCAAATTCTTCAAAATGACTTTCTCTATATTCGATAAATTGGCTGAATCCAACAAGCCATGGTATGAGTACGTAGTATCTCTGGAGAGTACACCCAATGCGGCTCATGAAGAAGAGGCGCTACACATGATTCGATTAGCGGAACTGACAAATCTCGTCGCAAGCCAACCAGAGGGCGAATACTCTAAAGAGGTAATAAAGTTTGTTTCAAATCTGGAAATCGATGAGGAAGATCGGATTGAGTCCAAAATTTCAGTTTCCCATCTATAGATTTTGAACGGGAACTGTATATAATCCCTAAAAATTTGAACGATGTTTTTGAGTTATGTGATAGAGGAGAGGATCCCACAACTTATATGTTGGGTAGGGAGCAGGAATATCTTGATAGGATAACTGAGCTTCCTATTAAGTTTGAGGCAACTCTGAATAAGCGGCATTTGAAGCCGAAGTACAGAGTTTTGATGGACATTGTCAGTAAGAGTATTATGAGTAGATCGGGGAGCTTTGAGCAGATAAGCACTCCCAAACTCCGATTGATGGCGGCAATAGAAGATTCACCCACCAAGGATTTCAACTGGCTGAAATATCTGATCAAAGTGGTGAGTGACCAAGCCAAGCTCATAAAGAAGGAGGATGGATCTATCTCAATAAAAGGCAAGGTACTCCATGCAACCAATATTTCTTTTATTTTGGAAATGTGTCGAGAAGAGGAGGATATCTTTGCCGACTCCACTCCATTCCCTAAGTCTAAGGTGATGTTCAAGCCTGTTGCCACCAAGAAGACTATAAAAGGGAAGAAAGAGAAGAAGGTGGAATCACCTGCTGCTGTTGCTACTGAAGAAGCCCAAAAAGCCAGGGGGAAGGCTTTGTTGGAGATCAAGAGGGAGAAGGGTGAAACATTGAAGAAGAAGACCCATGCTCCAAAGCGCAAAATAATGGTGATTCTCACTGATGAGGAGGAGAGTGAGACTGAGGAGATACAACCTGAGAGCCAAAAAGCTCAGAAATCGCCTTTGCATGTGTTGGCTTCGGGTTATATCAACAGCACAGGAGCAAACTGAGGAGCAAGTCTTCTCTGAGGTTCTTGAGACGTCACTAAGCTCTGACAAGTTCTCTCAAGAAATCTTCCAAGGACCTCAGACCTCAGAGCAAGTTCAGATTCCTGCTGAGGAAGCACTGCTCTCGCACCTCGAACCGCCAGATTCTCCGCCGAGAAAGCACTGCTCAAACCTCGAGGTCGCTTCGATTCCTGGCGAGAAAGAGCCAGCTCGAGGACCTCGAAACCAATTCAGATTCAGACCGAGGAGCCGCCCAAACCTCAGATTTTGGCTTTAACTCGGAGATCTTTGAACCTCGATGAGCTCTCGAAAGGATCCATTCCTAGATCCTTCAAAGATTTTTCCCATCAACCCGAGAGCCCGGCTCAAGAAGGGTGAAGTCAAGAGACCGAGTGGGATGCAAGGGGGAACGGTTCATTCTAGACCGCTACCCCCGAAGCTAGCTCATTCCCCGACCTCCAAGACATCTTCTTCGTGATTGAGGTCAATAGCCTATATCCTCAACCGCACTCTTCTTGAAATGCTCAACATAGCTTCATTCGTAGGCGTAAGACCGGTGGAACGAGGAAACAACTCACATCAATTCTCAGATTCAGAAAACCAAGCTCAGGATGAAAACTTCTGACTTTGATGAGCTGGTTAAAAAAAAAATTGCTGAGAGGAAGGATACTGAAGTTGGTGCCCCGAACTCCAGAGACAAATCTCAAGATGGGGACCAACAAGGGGATGATGAGAGTCAATCTCAGAAGGAGAAAGACAAAATCCCGATCTTCAAGAGCCTCGTTGTCGAACATCCTCGGGATCGAAGTTAGCCTTTCAGTAACTTTTAAAACTATTAAAATTATGCCAAGATTATCAAGCACGATCTTTAATTCTCAGAATGTCTGTTATGCAGACTGAGGCTCAGGTGGACACCCAAGCTCAGGGTGAAACCCAGACTCAGACCGAGATCAAGCCTGTGTTCAGATCAAGCTCGTGTTCGGGATCGAGACTCAGTCAACAACCGCTCAGAGAAACAACAGATCATATATGCTCCTGAGATTGATCTCACCCCAGTAATGGAGAAGCTAGAGAAGGTTGAGCCAATCCTGAACAAAGTTGCTCAGATTGAGGAGGTATTGGCCAACCAAGATCAAAAGATGGAAAGTATGAGTTCTTCTTCAGACCTGTTGCAACTTCAGAACACTCTGACTGAGAAGCTGACCTCCATAGAAGGAAAGATGGAAGAGAAGATGGATGGGGTCAAAGCTGAGATAAGTGCAGAGCTGAAGCAAAAGCATCAGGAAAGGACTGAATATCTTGAAGCCCAATTGGTGGAGAAGAATGAGATGCTAGTGAAGAATGTTGTTGAGGAAATGAGCTCAATGCTCATGGCCAAGATGACAGACATGTTCAAAGAAGCTCTCTCCAGCCAATTTGCTCATATGTCTGAAGAGTTCTCCGTAGCAAAGAACCACCTAAGAAGGCTCGAAGAAGAGCAAGATCGGGTTAGGGGGAAGTGCGTAGTGTCGCCAGAAGGAGCGAAGATCATATGGACACAAAGACTCTCGGACTTACGCCAAAGTATAGTTCCAAGAAGGGGGAAAGACCCGGAGCTGATCTGAGAAAGTTATTGGAACATACTTTGAAAGGCAAGACTATCAAAGAAGCAGAAAAGAAAATCATTGCTGAAGCCATGAAAGAAATCGAAGCCACTGAGAAACTGAAGTTCAAAAAGGTGGAGAAGCCAATCTACACTCAGGTTTCTAAAGAAACAATGCAAGAAGTAGCTGCAGAGAAACTGAGTGGTAGAAGAAGAGTTGGGACAAGCCAAGCTGGAGCTGAATTGCCCACTAAAAGAAAGGCTGTGGCGTTTGTGGAGCCTGAGGGTAAAAGAGCAAGGCTTCTAAGCCAACCCAAAGAAAACTGATTTTGGATATTGAAGAGTCTGAGGTTGATCCTCAAAAGAAGGTCTTCAATACAAGAGGTGCTCTGAAATCACTCCAAGTTGAGCAAGCCAAGAAAACTGCTGCTTCTGTTTCTGGTGTACCCGTGATCAGAAAGAAGATGGAAGAAGAGCAGAAGAGAAGGAGTGGTTTCAAGAAGTTCACAAGCAAGAGGAGGGGGAACACTAAAGCACAGAAATGGCCGCATGTTGACAAATGGATGCCAATCCAGTTCAACGATGCATGGGAAGAAATCAAGAGAACTTTTTGGTTCTACTATGATGTGCTAAGAGAATGGAGAGGGGAGAGCTCAGATTCTAATGAGGCTTTCATAGACTATATCCTGACCTTTTATCCGAAGTATCTTCAAGGCTGGATCAATCTTGCGGATGAAGGAAAGATTCAGATAACAACCCCTGGTCCATACTCGTACCCTCCTCCTATGCTGGAGAATGGCTTGGTGAATGAAAAAGCCATTTCTCAGGAGATTGCTCAGTACGCCATTCAGTTGGGCCTGGCAGGGAACAATCCTGATATCATCAAGGAGAGAGATGCACTGAAGAGGAGATATTTTGGAATGTTCAACCATGATGTGCCTGCTGATGAGGTGGAAGAAGAAAACTGAAGAGCCCGAGCTGAAGAGCAAAAGAAGACTGAAGATCAAGACTCAGAAGACTCTTGTAATCCTTTATCTTTTTTTGTCTTTTTGATTTTGTTTTTCAGATAAGTTCATTGTAATTTGTAACTGTCTACTATTCATCAATGAAACTTTATTATTTATGCTAAAAGATAATATCTCATTATCTTACTTTACATGTCTTTACTTTTGATATGCCTGAATGTTGTCTCTGAGGAAATTGTTGGGAGACTTATTGTTTACAAAATTGTTGGGAAATTATTTGTTAATAGATATACCAATCTTGTAATAGGAAAAACTGAAACCTGAGTATAGGTTAAGTGTTTTGTAACAAGATGGTTTTGGCATCATCAAAGAGGGGGAAATTGTTGGGAGATGAATTTAATAGGAGAAGATTTTGATTAGATCCCAAAATCCCTGAGTATTACATGTTCAGGATAATCTTGATAGTTGAGTCAGGATTCAGTTTTAGAGTATTCAGGATGTTATCTGCAAAATGTATAGTCAGCAGATATAGATCAGGTTAGATTCTGAAGACTCAGTAAGTTTCTGAAGTTTCAGTGAAAAACTGAGATACTGAAGACTCAGTGTGAAACTGAGATACTGAAGACTCAGTGAGAAACTGAAATATGGAAGACTCAATGTGAAACTGAGATACTGAAGACTCAGTGAGAAACTGAGAAACTGAAGACTCAGCTTGAAGACTCAGTATATCTGTGAAGAATCTGAAGACACTGAAGACAGAAGACAGAAGACTGAAGACTGAAGGATACTGAAGGCACAGTAATTACTGAAGACTCAGTAATGTACTGAATGCTCAGTATAAACCTGAATGTTCCGAGGCACTGAAAATATCTATCTGAAGGATACAATACTGAGAAAAACGCGATTGCTTAGAAAAATAGATATTGCCCAAGACATTCTCATGCAGACTAAAGGAACTAAGACAAAGTGTTGTTAAGGTTATATCACTCAGAGGTAGTGATCAAAAAGAGCCGTTGAGTTTGTCTACATTTAACTGGAGACAAAAGTCAAAAAGAAGAAGACAGCACTGTACTTTACTGACACTGACAGCGACAGGTCACTGAAACATGTCAGTAGTACTATGTTCCAGACTGCAAAAAGTGATGACCAGCTATATGAAATGCTGTTTGCCTAAAAAGTGCTAGGGAGTTTCAAACCCTAAATATAACCGTTCATCACACACCATAAGAGGAAACTCACGAAGCTATCTCTTCCAACGGATAATTTTTCAAGAGTGACCTTGGTGTATACCTATAAATACTTGTGACCATCTACATTGAAGGTTACAGGAAATTTGTAAGCAACTCAAGAGCTCAAACTTATTATTGCAAGTTGAAGCACTCGAAAACCCAAGAATTTCCCAAGTGCTTTATATCGAAGAGAGCTCATTTCACTAAGCCTAGCTTGATAAGATTTATCCAAAGCTTAGTCAAGATATCCTAGCCTTTGCATTGTTCTTAATTGTAAAGGATATCTCATCCTAGTTGGAAACCAACCAAGAAACCCCAAACCCTTTGTAAGGTAGTTTGAGTGTGATTGTTGGTGAGATTGGAGTTGTAAAGAGTTAGTAAACTACATTGAGGTAGCCAGAAAGCTCTAGAGAAGAAGCGAGTAAACTATCTTGGATAGTCAGAAAGCTTGTGTGTGTTTTGAGTTAGTAAACTACAGAGGTAGTCAGAAAGCTCAAAATAGAAAGGTTTAGTAAACTACAGAGGTAGTCAGAAAACCTTAGGAAGTGATTAGTGAATTTCTCTGAAGAGATCAGAGAGAGTGGACGTAGGAGCTTGAGTCTCTGAACCACTATAACTTGCTGTGTTATTTACTTTCTGTTTTGCTTTGATTAACTGTTGCATTACTTTGAATTGAAAGCATATTTTCGCTGATACTCAGTTGGAATCAATCCACTGAAGCTGCATATAGATGAATCACAGCCTAATCACTATTCCATTAAAAGGAAGGTTTTCAGCAAAGCATTAAAACGAGTATAAACTTAAGGCCAACCATTCCGTACATCTGAGTAGCTAGAACAGATAGTTACCAAACTGAACTTACTCTACTGAGGGTTCAGTAAGTTAGTTATCTGATCCAAGCGACTTCGGGATCTCTCAAAACTTCGAGATCGGTTGGGATTATCTCGAGGTATCTGGCGGCTTTCAGGATCACTATCTCGTAGTAGACTTTGACTCGTATGCGTCTGTGCTTCTCAGGACCAAATCATCAGGAAAACCTGACCCAAGCTGACCTCAGTAAAGAAAAGTTTTAAAAACACTGAACACGTGTATTCCCCCCCCATACACGTGTAAGACTCGTTTGCACCGGGACCAACAAGTGGTATCATAGCAGGAGTTCAAAAGATCACTTTTAGTGTGATCACCTGAACTGATCTTTTTAAACAAAAACCCGTTTCTTTAAAAAAACATATATTTTAATGTTTTGGCGTCATTATCAAAAAGGGGGAAATTGTTGGGATATTTTAGTTTTGATGAATTATGCCAAAGCATTATCAACTTGTGTTATTCAAGCTAATTTACAGATAACAAGTTGAGGGGGAACGAAAGAACAAGTTGAGGGGGAACTCACGAAATCAGAAGAAGATGATTGAGATCAGACGAGGCTACAGACGAGACTGATCGAGATCAGATGAGTTAGATGAGTTCCTGAGCTAACTGATGAGCTGTGCAAATCAGAATGAGAAGAAAAGCTAAAGCCAGCAAATCAGAAGAATAGGTTGTAGATCAGAAGATGAGCAGATGAGACTGATCAAGATCAGACGTGATCGTGATCAGATATGATAAACTGATATGCTAACCTGATGTACTGACCTGATGCTATCCTGAGATGTTGACCTAAAGATATGTTGATCTGATCAGCAGATAGCATGAGTCAAGTGACCTGAGGGTCAAGAAGTAAAAAGTGACTCGAGGGTCGATGTCCGGTCGGAAGAGCCGAACTCAAGAAGCTTTGAGTGTCAAGATGCCCGACGGACAAGGTCCGGCCAAGAGAAGTCCGTGAATCAAGAAACTGAAGACTCGAAGAAGTTTCAAGAAACGGGACTCGAGAAAACAAGACTCGTGAGAAAGTCAAGACTCAAGAAGTAATCAAGACTCAAGATGTCATCAAGACACCGAGACTCGATAAAACTCAAGACTCAATAGAATCAAGATTCAAGATGTCATCGAATACACTGAGACTCAGAGAAACCTGAAGACTCAGAGAGACACGAGACTCAAGATAAACATCAAGACACCGAGACTCGGAGAAACCTCGAGACTCGTGAGAAACAAGAATATAGCCAAGAAATTCAAATTTGACGTGGACCAATGAGAGGAAGACAACCAGCCTGAAGAAGCTGCAGAACTTACAGAATAGTAAGGATTTGAATGTGATTCTCTCCAACGGTAACATTCAAATCCACACTGTAAATACAAGATCTTCCATCAAATTAAGTGTGGAGAATGTGGAAAAATGCTACAGAGCTAAGAGCCATATACTCAAGCATTCCCACCATAGAACACAAGTCTGTAGACATACAAATACATCCATGAGTGTTCTAAAACCCAATCTAAGCAACCCACGATATATCCTAAGCTTAGAGAGATTTCTCCAACCTTAGCATTGAGGCTAAATTTACGGGAAAATCTCACCCTTGTTGGAGACACCAACCCAAACCCAAACCCTATTGTTAGGTAGTTTGTGTGATTGTTGGAGTTGTAAAGAGTGAGTAAGCTGCAGAGTAGTCAGCCAGAAAACTCTAGAGAGGAAGTGAGTAAACTATCTTGGATAGTCAGAAAGCTTGTGTGTATTTGAGTAAGTAAGCTGCAGGTAGTCAGCCTGAAAACTCAAATGTGGAAGAAGTGAGTAAGCTACAGTGAGTTAGCCTGAAAGCTTGTAGGCGATCCCGTGAAGGGTGATAAGTCCCGATTGAAGGAATTTCCCTAGGAACAGGGAGAGTGGATGTAGGAGCTTGAGTCTCCGAACCACTATACTTTGTTGTGTTCTTTATTGCTTTATGTTCTTATCTTGTCATATGCATTCGATTATAAGCAAAACACAACACATGGACTTGAAACACAAAAAATCTGGAATCACTCTGCCCTCACCACTGTTTTATATGCATTACATGATTTTTCCGCATTTCATGGGTTTTTCACCGGGACAAACAATTGGTATCAAAGCTGATTCATCAAACAATTGGCATAATTCATCAAAACTAAAATATCCCAACAATTTCGCCCTTTTTGATAATGACGCCAAAACATTAAAATATATGCTTTTTTAAAGAAACGGGTTTTCAGTAAAGTACAGTGCTGTCTTCTTCTTTTTGACTTTTGTCTCCAGTTAAAAGTAGACAAACTCAACGACTCTTTTTGATCAATATCTCTGAGTGATATAACCTTAACAACACTTTGTCTTAGTTTCTTTTGTCTGCACGAGAATGTCTTGGACAATATCTATTTTTCTAAGCAATCGCATTTTTCTCAGTATTGTATCCTTCAGATAGATATTTTCAGTGCCTCGGAACATTCGGTTTATCTCGAGCATTCAAGACATTACTCGAGTCTTCGATAATTCTTTTGTGCCTTGATACCCTCCGATCTTGATCTTACATCTTACATCTTACTTCTTGATGTCTTGATTCTTCACAGATATCTTGGTGATATCTTCGAGTCTTCATCTTTGAGTCTTGATTTCTCGATTTCTCACCGAGTCTTGATATCTCGATTTCACCGCGAGTCTTGATATCTCGGTTTCTCACCGAGTCTTGATATCTCGATTTCAATCGAGTCTTGATATCTCGATTTTTCTTTGAAACTTGAAACTCGATTTCATCTTTGAAACTTGATTTCTTGAAACTCGATTTCATCTTGAAACTTCGATTTCTTCGAAACTTCTTGAGTCTTGAATCTAACTTTGATCTATATCTGCTGACTATACATTTTCCAGATAACATCCTGAATACTCTAAAACTGAATCCTGACTCAACTATCAAGATTATCCTGAACATGTCATACTCAGAGGTTTTGGGATCTAATCAAAATCTTCTTCTATTAAATTCATCTCCCAACAATATAACACTAGTCAACTTATACCTTTCATTCTAAACAAGTGTCACTTATTAGAGAAATCGATAATAACTAATCACTAATTTTTTTCATTCTATACAAGTGAAATTTATTAGTGAAACAAGTGAAATTTATTAGTTGATTAGTGTTTTTGGTTTCAACTATTAAGTGATACTTAATTTTATTCGTTCTAAACAAGTGATACTTAATTTATTTAAGTGAATTTTATTAGTGAAACCAATAACACTAATCAACAAATACCATTCATTGTAAATAAATGATACTTAATAGTGAAACAAATAGAATAATCAACTAATACCTTTCATTCTAAACAAGTAAAACTTATTAATGAAACCAAAAACACTAATTAGCTAATAACTTTCATTGTAAACAACTGACACTTATTTGTGAAACCAATAACGCTAATCAATTAATATCTTTCATCCTAAAAAATTGACACTTATTTGTAAAACAAATAACAAAAATCAAATAACACCTTTAGTTCTTAACAAGTGACACTTATTATTGAATCCGATAAAAATAATCAACTAATAACTTTTATTCTAAAGAAATGAAACTTATTCGTGAAACTGATAAAACTAATGACTAATACCTTTCATTCTAAACAAGTGACACATATTAGAGAAACCGATAATATTAATCACTAATTTTGTTCATTCTAAACAAGTGAAATTTATTAGTGAAACCAATAACAGTAATCAACAAAATATCATTCATTGTAAACAAGTGATACTTAATGGTGAAACCATTAACACTAATCAACTAATACCTTTCATTCTTAACAAGTGAAACTTATTCATGAAATCAAAAAAACTAATCAACTAATAACTTCAATTATAAACAAGTGACACTTATTGGTGAAACAAATAACACAAATCAACTAATACCTTTAGTTCTTAACAAGTGACACTGTTTGTCCCAGTAAAAAACCCATGAAATACGGAAAAGTCATGTAGTGCATATAAAACAGGGGTGAAGGAATAGTGATTCCAGATTTTTGCTTTTTAAGTCCATGTGTTGTGTTTTGCTTATAACCAAATGCATATGACAAGATAAAAACATAAAGCAATAAAGAACACAATAAAGTATAGTGGTTCGGAGACTCAAGCTCCTACATCCACTCTCCCTGGTCCTAGGGAAATTCCTTCAAACTGGACTTATCACCCTCTCGGGTTCGCCTCGGGACTTATCACCCTCCACGGGATTGCCTACAAGCTTTCAGGCTGACTCACTGCAGCTTACTCACTTTTCTACCTAAAGTTTTCTGGCTGACTCACTGCAGCTTACTAACGATTTACAACTCCAACAATCACACAAACTACCTAACAATAGGGTTTGGGTTTGGGTTGGTGTCTCCAACTAGGTTGAGATTTTCCCTTACAATGGTTTAGCCTCAATGCTAAGGTTGGGAAAATCTCTCTAAGATTAGGATATATCGTGGGTTGCTTAGATTGGGTTTTAGAACACTCATGGATGTATTTGTATATCTACAGACTTGTGTTCTATGGTGGGAATACTTGAGCATCTGGCTCTTGGCTCTGTAGCATCTTTTGCCGCATTCTCCACACTCTCCACACCTTAGAATGATGAAAGACGTTGTATTTATAGTGTGGAGTTGAATGTTACCGTTGGAGAGAAACACATTCAAATCCATACTATCCTGTAAGTTCTGCAGCCTCTTCAGGCTGATTGTCTTCCTCTCATTGGTCACGCCAAATTTGAATCTAACTATATATTCTTCGGGATCTTCTCAGATATAAACTTTGCCATATGCATTTGATTATAAGCAAAAAACACACATGGATTGGTTTAAAAGGAAAAATTGGAATCACTCTGCCCTCACCCCTGTTTTATATGCATTACATGGTATTTTCCTCACTAGTGGATTTTTCAAATCAGGACCAATACCCTCAACTTGTTATCTGAAAATTAGCTTCAATAACACAAGTTGATAATGTTTTGGCATAATTCACCAAAACTAAAATATCCCAACAGACACTTATCATTGAATCCGATAAAACTAATCAGCTAATACCTTTCATTCTAAAGAAAAGATATCTATTCGTGAAACCGATAAAACTATTGAACTAATACCTTTTATTATAAACAAGTGAAACTTAATAGTGAAACATATAACACTAATCAACAAATACCATTCATTCTAAACAAGTGAATTTTATTAGTGAAACCAATAACACTAATCAACAAATACCATTCATTGTAAATAAATGATACTTAATAGTGAAACAAATAGAATAATCAACTAATACCTTTCATTCTAAACAAGTAAAACTTATTAATGAAACCAAAAACACTAATTAGCTAATAACTTTCATTGTAAACAACTGACACTTATTTGTGAAACCAATAACGCTAATCAACTAATATCTTTCATCCTAAAAAATTGACACTTATTTGTAAAACAAATAACAAAAATCAAATAACACCTTTAGTTCTTAACAAGTGACACTTATTATTGAATCCGATAAAAATAATCAACTAATAACTTTTATTCTAAAGAAATGAAACTTATTCGTGAAACTGATAAAACTAATGACTAATACCTTTCATTCTAAACAAGTGACACATATTAGAGAAACCGATAATATTAATCACTAATTTTGTTCATTCTAAACAAGTGAAATTTATTAGTGAAACCAATAACAGTAATCAACAAAATATCATTCATTGTAAACAAGTGATACTTAATGGTGAAACCATTAACACTAATCAACTAATACCTTTCATTCTTAACAAGTGAAACTTATTCATGAAATCAAAAAAACTAATCAACTAATAACTTCAATTATAAACAAGTGACACTTATTGGTGAAACAAATAACACAAATCAACTAATACCTTTAGTTCTTAACAAGTGACACTGTTTGTCCTAGTAAAAAACCCATGAAATGCGGAAAAGTCATGTAGTGCATATAAAACAGGGGTGAAGGAATAGTGATTCCAGATTTTTGCTTTTTAAGTCCATGTGTTGTGTTTTGCTTATAACCAAATGCATATGACAAGATAAAAACATAAAGCAATAAAGAACACAATAAAGTATAGTGGTTCGGAGACTCAAGCTCCTACATCCACTCTCCCTGGTCCTAGGGAAATTCCTTCAAACTGGACTTATCACCCTCTCGGGTTCGCCTCGGGACTTATCACCCTCCACGGGATTGCCTACAAGCTTTCAGGCTGACTCACTGCAGCTTACTCACTTTTCTACCTAAAGTTTTCTGGCTGACTCACTGCAGCTTACTAACGATTTACAACTCCAACAATCACACAAACTACCTAACAATAGGGTTTGGGTTTGGGTTGGTGTCTCCAACTAGGTTGAGATTTTCCCTTACAATGGTTTAGCCTCAATGCTAAGGTTGGGAAAATCTCTCTAAGATTAGGATATATCGTGGGTTGCTTAGATTGGGTTTTAGAACACTCATGGATGTATTTGTATATCTACAGACTTGTGTTCTATGGTGGGAATACTTGAGCATGTGGCTCTTGGCTCTGTAGCATCTTTTGCCGCATTCTCCACACTCTCCACACCTTAGAATGATGAAAGACGTTGTATTTATAGTGTGGAGTTGAATGTTACCGTTGGAGAGAAACACATTCAAATCCATACTATCCTGTAAGTTCTGCAGCCTCTTCAGGCTGATTGTCTTCCTCTCATTGGTCCACGTCAGCTGAATCTAACGGCTATATTCTTCAGGATCTTCTGCATATAAACTTTGCCATATGCATTTGATTATAAGCAAAACACACATGGATTGGTTTAAAAGAAAAAATTGGAATCACTCTGCCCTCACCCCTGTTTTATATGCATTACATGGTATTTTCCTCACTAGTGGATTTTTCAAATCGGGACCAATACCCTCAACTTGTTATCTGAAAATTAGCTTCAATAACACAAGTTGATAATGTTTTGGCATAATTCACCAAAACTAAAATATCCCAACAGACACTTATCATTGAATCCGATAAAACTAATCAGCTAATACCTTTCATTCTAAAGAAAAGATATCTATTCGTGAAACCGATAAAACTATTGAACTAATACCTTTTATTATAAACAAGTGAAACTTAATAGTGATTCATATAACACTAATCAACAAATACCATTCATTCTAAACAAGTGAATTTTATTAGTGAAACCAATAACACTAATCAACAAATACCATTCATTGTAAATAAATGATACTTAATAGTGAAACAAATAGCAATAATAAACTAATACCTTTCATTCTAAACAAGTAAAACTTATTAATGAAACCAAAAACACTAATTAGCTAATAACTTTCATTGTAAACAACTGACACTTATTTGTGAAACAAATAACGCTAATCAACTAATATCTTTCATCCTAAAAAATTGACACTTATTTGTAAAACAAATAACACAAATCAAATAACACCTTTTGTTCTTAACAAGTGACACTTATTATTGAATCCGATAAAAATAATCAACTAATAACTTTTATTCTAAAGAAATGAAACTTATTCGTGAAACTGATAAAACTAATGACTAATACCTTTCATTCTAAACAAGTGACACATATTAAAGAAACCGATAATATTAATCACTAATTTTGTTCATTCTAAACAAGTGAAATTTATTAGTGAAACCAATAACAGTAATCAAAAAAATATCATTCATTGTAAACAAGTGATACTTAATGGTGAAACCATTAACACTAATTAACTAATACCTTTCATTCTTAACAAGTGAAACTTATTCATGAAATCAAAAAAACTAATCAACTAATAACTTCAATTATAAACAAGTGACACTTATTGGTGAAACAAATAACACAAATCAACTAATACCTTTAGTTCTTAACAAGTGACACTGTTTGTCCCAGTAAAAAACCCATGAAATACGGAAAAGTCATGTAGTGCATATAAAACAGGGGTGAAGGAATAGTGATTCCAGATTTTTGCTTTTTAAGTCCATGTGTTGTGTTTTGCTTATAACCAAATGCATATGACAAGATAAAAACATAAAGCAATAAAGAACACAATAAAGTATAGTGGTTCGGAGACTCAAGCTCCTACATCCACTCTCCCTGGTCCTAGGGAAATTCCTTCAAACTGGACATATCACCCTCTCGGGTTCGCCTCGGGACTTATCACCCTCCACGGGATTGCCTACAAGCTTTCAGGCTGACTCACTGCAGCTTACTCACTTTTCTACCTCAAGTTTTCTGGCTGACTCACTGCAGCTTACTAACGTTTTACAACTCCAACAATCACACAAACTACCTAACAATAGGGTTTGGGTTTGGGTTGGTGTCTCCAACTAGGTTGAGATTTTCCCTTACAATGGTTTAGCCTCAATGCTAAGGTTGGGAAAATCTCTCTAAGATTAGGATATATCGTGGGTTGCTTAGATTGGGTTTTAGAACACTCATGGATGTATTTGTATATCTACAGACTTGTGTTCTATGGTGGGAATACTTGAGCATGTGGCTCTTGGCTCTGTAGCATCTTTTGCCGCATTCTCCACACTCTCCACACCTTAGAATGATGAAAGACGTTGTATTTATAGTGTGGAGTTGAATGTTACCGTTGGAGAGAAACACATTCAAATCCATACTATCCTGTAAGTTCTGCAGCCTCTTCAGGCTGATTGTCTTCCTCTCATTGGTCCACGTCAGCTGAATCTAACGGCTATATTCTTCAGGATCTTCTGCATATAAACTTTGCCATATGCATTTGATTATAAGCAAAACACACATGGATTGGTTTAAAAGGAAAAATTGGAATCACTCTGCCCTCACCCCTGTTTTATATGCATTACATGGTATTTTCCTCACTAGTGGATTTTTCAAATCAGGACCAATACCCTCAACTTGTTATCTGAAAATTAGCTTCAATAACACAAGTTGATAATGTTTTGGCATAATTCACCAAAACTAAAATATCCCAACAGACACTTATCATTGAATCCGATAAAACTAATCAGCTAATACCTTTCATTCTAAAGAAAAGATATCTATTCGTGAAACCGATAAAACTATTGAACTAATACCTTTTATTATAAACAAGTGAAACTTAATAGTGATTCATATAACACTAATCAACAAATACCATTCATTCTAAACAAGTGAATTTTATTAGTGAAACCAATAACACTAATCAACAAATACCATTCATTGTAAATAAATGATACTTAATAGTGAAACAAATAGCAATAATAAACTAATACCTTTCATTCTAAACAAGTAAAACTTATTAATGAAACCAAAAACACTAATTAGCTAATAACTTTCATTGTAAACAACTGACACTTATTTGTGAAACAAATAACGCTAATCAACTAATATCTTTCATCCTAAAAAATTGACACTTATTTGTAAAACAAATAACACAAATCAAATAACACCTTTTGTTCTTAACAAGTGACACTTATTATTGAATCCGATAAAAATAATCAACTAATAACTTTTATTCTAAAGAAATGAAACTTATTCGTGAAACTGATAAAACTAATGACTAATACCTTTCATTCTAAACAAGTGACACATATTAAAGAAACCGATAATATTAATCACTAATTTTGTTCATTCTAAACAAGTGAAATTTATTAGTGAAACCAATAACAGTAATCAAAAAAATATCATTCATTGTAAACAAGTGATACTTAATGGTGAAACCATTAACACTAATTAACTAATACCTTTCATTCTTAACAAGTGAAACTTATTCATGAAATCAAAAAAACTAATCAACTAATAACTTCAATTATAAACAAGTGACACTTATTGGTGAAACAAATAACACAAATCAACTAATACCTTTAGTTCTTAACAAGTGACACTGTTTGTCATAGTAAAAAACCCATGAAATGCGGAAAAGTCATGTAGTGCATATAAAACAGGGGTGAAGGAATAGTGATTCCAGATTTTTGCTTTTTAAGTCCATGTGTTGTGTTTTGCTTATAACCAAATGCATATGACAAGATAAAAACATAAAGCAATAAAGAACACAATAAAGTATAGTGGTTCGGAGACTCAAGCTCCTACATCCACTCTCCCTGGTCCTAGGGAAATTCCTTCAAACTGGACTTATCACCCTCTCGGGTTCGCCTCGGGACTTATCACCCTCCACGGGATTGCCTACAAGCTTTCAGGCTGACTCACTGCAGCTTACTCACTTTTCTACCTCAAGTTTTCTGGCTGACTCACTGCAGCTTACTAACGTTTTACAACTCCAACAATCACACAAACTACCTAACAATAGGGTTTGGGTTTGGGTTGGTGTCTCCAACTAGGTTGAGATTTTCCCTTACAATGGTTTAGCCTCAATGCTAAGGTTGGGAAAATCTCTCTAAGATTAGGATATATCGTGGGTTGCTTAGATTGGGTTTTAGAACACTCATGGATGTATTTGTATATCTACAGACTTGTGTTCTATGGTGGGAATACTTGAGCATCTGGCTCTTGGCTCTGTAGCATCTTTTGCCGCATTCTCCACACTCTCCACACCTTAGAATGATGAAAGACGTTGTATTTATAGTGTGGAGTTGAATGTTACCGTTGGAGAGAAACACATTCAAATCCATACTATCCTGTAAGTTCTGCAGCCTCTTCAGGCTGATTGTCTTCCTCTCATTGGTCCACGTCAGCTGAATCTAACGGCTATATTCTTCAGGATCTTCTGCATATAAACTTTGCCATATGCATTTGATTATAAGCAAAACACACATGGATTGGTTTAAAAGGAAAAATTGGAATCACTCTGCCCTCACCCCTGTTTTATATGCATTACATGGTATTTTCCTCACTAGTGGATTTTTCAAATCAGGACCAATACCCTCAACTTGTTATCTGAAAATTAGCTTCAATAACACAAGTTGATAATGTTTTGGCATAATTCACCAAAACTAAAATATCCCAACAGACACTTATCATTGAATCCGATAAAACTAATCAGCTAATACCTTTCATTCTAAAGAAAAGATATCTATTCGTGAAACCGATAAAACTATTGAACTAATACCTTTTATTATAAACAAGTGAAACTTAATAGTGAAACATATAACACTAATCAACAAATACCATTCATTCTAAACAAGTGAATTTTATTAGTGAAACCAATAACATTAATCAACAAATACCATTCATTGTAAATAAATGATACTTAATAGTGAAACAAATAGCAATAATCAACTAATACCTTTCATTCTAAACAAGTAAAACTTATTAATGAAACCAAAAACACTAATTAGCTAATAACTTTCATTGTAAACAACTGACACTTATTTGTGAAACCAATAACGCTAATCAACTAAAATCTTTCATCCTAAAAAATTGACACTTATTTGTAAAACAAATAACAAAAATAAAAAAACACCTTTAGTTCTTAACAAGTGACACTTATTATTGAATCCGATAAAAATAATCAACTAATAACTTTTATTCTAAAGAAATGAAACTTATTCGTGAAACTGATAAAACTAATGACTAATACCTTTCATTCTAAACAAGTGACACATATTAGAGAAACCGATAATATTAATCACTAATTTTGTTCATTCTAAACAACTGAAATTTATTAGTGAAACCAATAACAGTAATCAACAAAATATCATTCATTGTAAACAAGTGATACTTAATGGTGAAACCAATAACACTAATCAACTAATACCTTTCATTCTTAACAAGTGAAACTTATTCGTGAAATCAAAAACACTAATCAACTAATAACTTCAATTATAAACAAGTGACACTTATTGGTGAAACAAATAACACAAATCAACTAATCCCTTTAGTTCTTAACAAGTGACACTGTTTGTCCCAGTAAAAAACCCATGAAATGCGGAAAAATCATGTAGTGCATATAAAACAGGGGTGAAGGAATAGTGATTCCAGATTTTTGCTTTTTAAGTCCATGTGTTGTGTTTTGCTTATAACCAAATGCATATGACAAGATAAAAACATAAAGCAATAAAGAACACAATAAAGTATAGTGGTTCGGAGACTCAAGCTCCTACATCCACTCTCCCTGGTCCTAGGGAAATTCCTTCAAACTGGACTTATCACCCTCTCGGGTTTGCCTCGGGACTTATCACCCTCCACGGGATTGCCTACAAGCTTTCAGGCTGACTCACTGCAGCTTACTCACGTTTCTACCTAAAGTTTTCTGGCTGACTCACTGCAGCTTACTAACGTTTTACAACTCCAACAATCACACAAACTACCTAACAATAGGGTTTGGGTTTGGGTTGGTGTCTCCAACTAGGTTGAGATTTTCCCTTACAATGGTTTAGCCTCAATGCTAAGGTTGGGAAAATCTCTCTAAGATTAGGATATATCGTGGGTTGCTTAGATTGGGTTTTAGAACACTCATGGATGTATTTGTATATCTACAGACTTGTGTTCTATGGTGGGAATACTTGAGCATGTGGCTCTTGGCTCTGTAGCATCTTTTGCCGCATTCTCCACACTCTCCACACCTTAGAATGATGAAAGACGTTGTATTTATAGTGTGGAGTTGAATGTTACCGTTGGAGAGAAACACATTCAAATCCATACTATCCTGTAAGTTCTGCAGCCTCTTCAGGCTGATTGTCTTCCTCTCATTGGTCCACGTCAGCTGAATCTAACGGCTATATTCTTCAGGATCTTCTGCATATAAACTTTGCCATATGCATTTGATTATAAGCAAAACACACATGGATTGGTTTAAAAGGAAAAATTGGAATCACTCTGCCCTCACCCCTGTTTTATATGCATTACATGGTATTTTCCTCACTAGTGGATTTTTCAAATCAGGACCAATACCCTCAACTTGTTATCTGAAAATTAGCTTCAATAACACAAGTTGATAATGTTTTGGCATAATTCACCAAAACTAAAATATCCCAACAGACACTTATCATTGAATCCGATAAAACTAATCAACTAATACCTTTCATTCTAAAGAAAAGATATCTATTCGTGAAACCGATAAAACTATTGAACTAATACCTTTTATTATAAACAAGTGAAACTTAATAGTGAAACATATAACACTAATCAACAAATACCATTCATTCTAAACAAGTGAATTTTATTAGTGAAACCAATAACATTAATCAACAAATACCATTCATTGTAAATAAATGATACTTAATAGTGAAACAAATAGCAATAATCAACTAATACCTTTCATTCTAAACAAGTAAAACTTATTAATGAAACCAAAAACACTAATTAGCTAATAACTTTCATTGTAAACAACTGACACTTATTTGTGAAACCAATAACGCTAATCAACTAATATCTTTCATCCTAAAAAATTGACACTTATTTGTAAAACAAATAACAAAAATCAAATAACACCTTTAGTTCTTAACAAGTGACACTTATTATTGAATCCGATAAAAATAATCAACTAATAACTTTTATTCTAAAGAAATGAAACTTATTCGTGAAACTGATAAAACTAATGACTAATACCTTTCATTCTAAACAAGTGACACATATTAGAGAAACCGATAATATTAATCACTAATTTTGTTCATTCTAAACAACTGAAATTTATTAGTGAAACCAATAACAGTAATCAACAAAATATCATTCATTGTAAACAAGTGATACTTAATGGTGAAACCAATAACACTAATCAACTAATACCTTTCATTCTTAACAAGTGAAACTTATTCGTGAAATCAAAAACACTAATCAACTAATAACTTCAATTATAAACAAGTGACACTTATTGGTGAAACAAATAACACAAATCAACTAATCCCTTTATTTCGTAACAAGTGACACTGTTTGTCCCAGTAAAAAACCCATGAAATGCGGAAAAATCATGTAGTGCATATAAAACAGGGGTGAAGGAATAGTGATTCCAGATTTTTGCTTTTTAAGTCCATGTGTTGTGTTTTGCTTATAACCAAATGCATATGACAAGATAAAAACATAAAGCAATAAAGAACACAATAAAGTATAGTGGTTCGGAGACTCAAGCTCCTACATCCACTCTCCCTGGTCCTAGGGAAATTCCTTCAAACTGGACTTATCACCCTCTCGGGTTTGCCTCGGGACTTATCACCCTCCACGGGATTGCCTACAAGCTTTCAGGCTGACTCACTGCAGCTTACTCACTTTTCTACCTAAAGTTTTCTGGCTGACTCACTGCAGCTTACTAACGTTTTACAACTCCAACAATCACACAAACTACCTAACAATAGGGTTTGGGTTTGGGTTGGTGTCTCCAACTAGGTTGAGATTTTCCCTTACAATGGTTTAGCCTCAATGCTAAGGTTGGGAAAATCTCTCTAAGATTAGGATATATCATGGGTTGCTTAGATTGGGTTTTAGAACACTCATGGATGTATTTGTATATCTACAGACTTGTGTTCTATGGTGGGAATACTTGAGTATGTGGCTCTTGGCTCTGTAGCATCTTTTGCCACATTCTCCACACTCTCCACACCTTAGAATGATGAAAGACGTTGTATTTATAGTGTGGAGTTGAATGTTACCGTTGGAGAGAAACACATTCAAATCCATACTATCCTGTAAGTTCTGCAGCCTCTTCAGGCTGGTTGTCTTCCTCTCATTGGTCCACGTCAGCTGAATCTAACGGCTATATTCTTCAGGATCTTCTGCATATAAACTTTGCCATATGCATTTGATTATAAGCAAAACACACATGGATTGGTTTAAAAGAAAAAATTGGAATCACTCTGCCCTCACCCCTGTTTTATATGCATTACATGGTATTTTCCTCACTAGTGGATTTTTCAAATCGGGACCAATACCCTCAACTTGTTATCTGAAAATTAGCTTCAATAACACAAGTTGATAATGTTTTGGCATAATTCACCAAAACTAAAATATCCCAACAGACACTTATCATTGAATCCGATAAAACTATTCAACTAATACCTTTCATTCTAAAGAAAAGATATCTATTCGTGAAACCGATAAAACTATTGAACTAATACCTTTTATTATAAACAAGTGAAACTTAATAGTGAAACATATAACACTAATCAACAAATACCATTCATTCTAAACAAGTGAATTTTATTAGTGAAACCAATAACACTAATCAACAAATACCATTCATTGTAAATAAATGATACTTAATAGTGAAACAAATAGCAATAATCAACTAATACCTTTCATTCTAAACAAGTAAAACTTATTAATGAAACCAAAAACACTAATTAGCTAATAACTTTCATTGTAAACAACTGACACTTATTTGTGAAACCAATAACGCTAATCAACTAATATCTTTCATCCTAAAAAATTGACACTTATTTGTAAAACAAATAACAAAAATCAAATAACACCTTTAGTTCTTAACAAGTGACACTTATTATTGAATCCGATAAAAATAATCAACTAATAACTTTTATTCTAAAGAAATGAAATTTATTCGTGAAACTGATAAAACTAATGACTAATACCTTTCATTCTAAACAAGTGACACATATTAGAGAAACCGATAATATTAATCACTAATTTTGTTCATTCTAAACAACTGAAATTTATTAGTGAAACCAATAACAGTAATCAACAAAATATCATTCATTGTAAACAAGTGATACTTAATGGTGAAACCAATAACACTAATCAACTAATACCTTTCATTCTTAACAAGTGAAACTTATTCGTGAAATCAAAAACACTAATCAACTAATAACTTCAATTATAAACAAGTGACACTTATTGGTGAAACAAATAACACAAATCAACTAATCCCTTTAGTTCTTAACAAGTGACACTGTTTGTCCCAGTAAAAAACCCATGAAATGCGGAAAAATCATGTAGTGCATATAAAACAGGGGTGAAGGAATAGTGATTCCAGATTTTTGCTTTTTAAGTCCATGTGTTGTGTTTTGCATATAACCAAATGCATATGACAAGATAAAAACATAAAGCAATAAAGAACACAATAAAGTACAGTGGTTCGGAGACTCAAGCTCCTACATCCACTCTCCCTGGTCCTAGGGAAATTCCTTCAAACTGGACTTATCACCCTCTCGGGTTTGCCTCGGGACTTATCACCCTCCACGGGATTGCCTACAAGCTTTCAGGCTGACTCACTGCAGCTTACTCACTTTTCTACCTAAAGTTTTCTGGCTGACTCACTGCAGCTTACTAACGTTTTACAACTCCAACAATCACACAAACTACCTAACAATAGTGTTTGGGTTTGGGTTGGTGTCTCCAACTAGGTTGAGATTTTCCCTTACAATGGTTTAGCCTCAATGCTAAGGTTGGGAAAATCTCTCTAAGATTAGGATATATCGTGGGTTGCTTAGATTGGGTTTTAGAACACTCATGGATGTATTTGTATATCTACAGACTTGTGTTCTATGGAGGGAATACTTGAGTATGTGGCTCTTGGCTCTATAGCATCTTTTGCCACATTCTCCACACTCTCCACACCTTAGAATGATGAAAGACGTTGTATTTATAGTGTGGAGTTGAATGTTACCGTTGGAGAGAAACACATTCAAATCCATACTATCCTGTAAGTTCTGCAGCCTCTTCAGGCTGGTTGTCTTCCTCTCATTGGTCCACGTCAGCTGAATCTAACGGCTATATTCTTCAGGATCTTCTGCATATAAACTTTGCCATATGCATTTGATTATAAGCAAAACACACATGGATTGGTTTAAAAGAAAAAATTGGAATCACTCTGCCCTCACCCCTGTTTTATATGCATTACATGGTATTTTCCTCACTAGTGGATTTTTCAAATCGGGACCAATACCCTCAACTTGTTATCTGAAAATTAGCTTCAATAACACAAGTTGATAATGTTTTGGCATAATTCACCAAAACTAAAATATCCCAACAGACACTTATCATTGAATCCGATAAAACTATTCAACTAATACCTTTCATTCTAAAGAAAAGATATCTATTCGTGAAACCGATAAAACTATTGAACTAATACCTTTTATTATAAACAAGTGAAACTTAATAGTGAAACATATAACACTAATCAACAAATACCATTCATTCTAAACAAGTGAATTTTATTAGTGAAACCAATAACCCTAATCAACAAATACCATTCATTGTAAATAAATGATACTTAATAGTGAAACAAATAGCAATAATCAACTAATACCTTTCATTCTAAACAAGTAAAACTTATTAATGAAACCAAAAACACTAATTAGCCAATAACTTTCATTGTAAACAACTGACACTTATTTGTGAAACCAATAACGCTAATCAACTAATATCTTTCATCCTAAAAAATTGACACTTATTTGTAAAACAAATAACAAAAATCAAATAACACCTTTAGTTCTTAACAAGTGACACTTATTATTGAATCCGATAAAAATAATCAACTAATAACTTTTATTCTAAAGAAATGAAACTTAATCGTGAAACTGATAAAACTAATGACTAATACCTTTCATTCTAAACAAGTGACACATATTAGAGAAACCGATAATATTAATCACTAATTTTGTTCATTCTAAACAACTGAAATTTATTAGTGAAACCAATAACAGTAATCAACAAAATATCATTCATTGTAAACAAGTGATACTTAATGGTGAAACCAATAACACTAATCAACTAATATCTTTCATTCTTAACAAGTGAAACTTATTCATGAAATCAAAAACACTAATCAACTAATAACTTCAATTATAAACAAGTGACACTTATTGGTGAAACAAATAACACAAATCAACTAATCCCTTTATTTCGTAACAAGTGACACTGTTTGTCCCAGTAAAAAACCCATGAAATGCGGAAAAATCATGTAGTGCATATAAAACAGGGGTGAAGGAATAGTGATTCCAGATTTTTGCTTTTTAAGTCCATGTGTTGTGTTTTTCTTATAACCAAATGCATATGACAAGATAAAAGCATAAAGCAATAAAGAACACAATAAAGTATAGTGGTTCGGAGACTCAAGCTCCTACATCCACTCTCCCTGGTCCTAGGGAAATTCCTTCAAACTGGACTTATCACCCTCTCGGGTTTGCCTCGGGACTTATCACCCTCCACGGGATTGCCTACAAGCTTTCAGGCTGACTCACTGCAGCTTACTCACTTTTCTACCTAAAGTTTTCTGGCTGACTCACTGCAGCTTACTAACGTTTTACAACTCCAACAATCACACAAACTACCTAACAATAGGGTTTGGGTTTGGGTTGGTGTCTCCAACTAGGTTGAGATTTTCCCTTACAATGGTTTAGCCTCAATGCTAAGGTTGGGAAAATCTCTCTAAGATTAGGATATATCGTGGGTTGCTTAGATTGGGTTTTAGAACACTCATGGATGTATTTGTATATCTACAGACTTGTGTTCTATGGAGGGAATACTTGAGTATGTGGCTCTTGGCTCTATAGCATCTTTTGCCACATTCTCCACACTCTCCACACCTTAGAATGATGAAAGACGTTGTATTTATAGTGTGGAGTTGAATGTTACCGTTGGAGAGAAACACATTCAAATCCATACTATCCTGTAAGTTCTGCAGCCTCTTCAGGCTGGTTGTCTTCCTCTCATTGGTCCACGTCAGCTGAATCTAACGGCTATATTCTTCAGGATCTTCTGCATATAAACTTTGCCATATGCATTTGATTATAAGCAAAACACACATGGATTGGTTTAAAAGAAAAAATTGGAATCACTCTGCCCTCACCCCTGTTTTATATGCATTACATGGTATTTTCCTCACTAGTGGATTTTTCAAATCGGGACCAATACCCTCAACTTGTTATCTGAAAATTAGCTTCAATAACACAAGTTGATAATGTTTTGGCATAATTCACCAAAACTAAAATATCCCAACAGACACTTATCATTGAATCCGATAAAACTAATCAACTAATACCTTTCATTCTAAAGAAAAGATATTTATTCGTGAAACCGATAAAACTATTGAACTAATACCTTTTATTATAAACAAGTGAAACTTAATAGTGAAACATATAACACTAATCAACAAATATCATTCATTCTAAACAAGTGACACTTATTAGAGAAATCAATGTAGGTCCCGAACGGGTTTTGTGAGGGCAGAAGTCTAGAGGGGAGGGGTGAATAGACTTCTGTAAACTTTTTGTGCAGATCAGGTGTGAGGGCAGTTAGCTTGATCAGAGTGCGAGTGAATCAGTTTGGGCTGATAACCAACTTACTAATCGCCTGAAGGCAGATCAGTTCGGTAACTATCAGTTTAACTGATGTGTGCGGAAGCTTAAGTTTTACTAGTGAAAAACCAGTTTTTATAAATCGATTCCAAAGTTAGTGTTTTAACCAAATGGATCAAGTGTCAAGCTTGATCGAATCGAAAGCTTGGTGCTAATGATCTCAACTTAGAATATGTATATGCTTTTAAAGGTTGTGTGCAATAGTGTAGACAGCTAATCAAAGCGGTAAAGGCACACAAGATTTATAGTGGTTCGACAAACCAGATCCCCGCCCACTCTTCCCAATCACAAGGGGCACCAACTTAACCAACCGGACTTAGTTTTATGTGTTAGTCCAACACAAAGACAATCGACAGATATTTAAGGAGTTCTCACTCAACCGATCCTGTAAATCGTAACTAGAAACCCTAGTCTGAAATCTTGCTAAACAACTTAACCTAACTTGGGTTTGGATAAGATTGTTTTGGTTCCAACTATGAAATCTTTTATAGTGTTTAAGGTAGCCTATCAGCTAGATGAAAAGATTTCTATGCTAAGAACTTATGGGATGAACACTTAATATAATAATCTTCTTGATCGTGTTCTTCGTGCGGAAATATGATAATTGCTTGAGCTTCATGATTGTTCAATGTTTCCGTGTTTTCACTCTGAAGTGTGATCCCATATTTATAGACCTTGAAATCAAAGAGCCGTTGGAGAGCAATTTGAATTTCAGGCTATATTAGGTAGGTTTGCAGGATTGATGTGACGTGCTTCAGAAATGCATGGCCGAAAAGCGTGAACTTGTATTTTATAGCCGCTTTAGAGAGAGCAAAGATCAAATCCCTTAATTGTCGGCTCCCATCATCATCGTGTCTTGTTCTTATTGGTTAACAGACGCACTTTTCAGTGTTGTTCTTCCAACTAAGGTTGACATTCTTCTTGTTCAGATCATAGACGTATGATTAGGTGAAACATCAGTTTTCACGGTGAGTGACCGATCAAATCGAATCGATCACCTACCCGATGGAGTCTTCGCTGCGGCGGTTGACTTAGCTTCAACTAGCGGACTCGGTGATGTAGGTCTTCCGTCCGATCTTCCGAAGTCATCCGATCTTCAAGTATTCTCGAGTTTGAGCTTTATGACTTCAAATGAGATATCCGACTAGATCGGATCGATCGATCTTCTATTCTTCTCTAAAGATTCCGCCCGCTTTGATATCACCGTTTTCTTTGGATCTTCAGATTCGACTTATACATATTGAGGTTCCCCAATATGTGACCTATCTATTACATCGGTTGTTCTATATACAAGAATTATCAACCGGGTATTCTATAAACGGTAATATAAACATCGATCGGTAATGTGTCCGATCGGGTCCTATTACATGTGTTTTTGGAACTTTTATCAAAACTATAAATTTCCCAACAATTTCCCCTTTTTGATAAAAACCAAAACACCGAGAAACCAAACACAGTTGATAAATATAGAATAGAAAGAGCACATAATCGAAGACAATGAGATTTTGACTTAGGATCGAAAAATAAACTTTTCTCATTAGATATGTCGATTACATGTTACATCGTAAAAGTTTGAATTTAAAAAAAATGATCCTCGAGAAGTCTTCGATTCTTCACTCTTTAGGCTCGTATCCTTCCGCATCTCTTTTGATCTTGAGGTACGTTGAAAATCGATATAGTTTCCATTTGACATCATTGGTCCGCCGAGGATCGATTATATGCGTTTTGCTCGGATGTCAAAGTAGAATCTCCGAAATGCCATCATTCAAATGAGCCATCCGCCTTCTTCTTCGAGTAATCCAATGGATCATACTCTTGGCGAGATATTTTTACATTGATAAGTTTGGCCTCATTTTAGTCCGAATGGTCAAGGCATTTGCTTCTTGTGACTATTTTAGTCCGAGTGGGTCGGCATGCAGTTGTGTCCGAGTGGTCGGCACAGTTGTGATGTCCCAAAGACACCGCAGCAGCCTACCTTTCTTGCCTTTGACTTTTCCATCTTTTCAGAGACTTCGTTAGCAAAGAGATCCAGATGGTCTAGTCTTTGTCCATAGGCTTCAACTGTCTGAATTAGGTCTTCTGTTGTTCTGATCATGTCAGTTGGTTTCTCACTCCGTCCTTCCCCCTTTTTGGTTTGATCAAAAAGAGCTACCTTTTGTGATGTCCCAGCACCCGCAGCAGCTACCTTTCTTGCCTTTGACTTTTCCATCTTTTCAGAGACTTCGTTAGCAAAGAGATCCAGATGGTCTAGTCTTTGTCCATAGGCTTCAAACCCGTCTCAATTAGGTCTTCGTTGTTCTCGATCATGTCGGTTGGTTTCTCACTCATTCCTTCCCCCTTTTGGTTTGATCAAAAAGAGCCGTGAGGTGGGAAGTTAGGGATCCAAAATCGATCGATATTGCCTGTTGAGATCTCGCAAAAGATAAACCTCGAACTTGAGCAAGCGTTAGATGTTCAACCTTCGAGATCGGCTCGGTCTTGGCAGATTCCATGGCGATAGAGAGTGTAAAAATCAGTTTGTCAAGTTTCTCTTACACAATTCGAGCTTTTCAAAGAGCATCGAAAAAAAACTTGTTGTTGATCCACCAATCACCTTGTCATCAACGGATTTTATAAGTTCGGCAGACACGGTGGTCACAAATTTGGGAGAACCGATCTTTGATAGTTGCAATCCTGGGAAATAGCCAATTCTCTTTGATCATTATTTCTTTGAGGCCAATCTGCCTCGATCGGCTATCACTCCCTCAACTTCTTCTTTCGGAGATATTTTTGAGACAAGATCCGATCTCCTCAAATTGATCAATGGTGATGTGAGATGTTGGAATGTTTTTGCGTCACTTGATCGGGCCATTGTTTGTGCCTCCAAAGGGTTGGTCATGAATGCAAAGACCAGCTTCCACTATCATCGGCCACTCCTCAGATCCTTCATTGTAGCATCTCGCCGAGAGCTTCTTGAGCGATCTCCTGTTCGCCTTTGTTCACCAACCCCACCCTCCCATGGATCGAGCTTTGATAGATTCAGATAGTTATCGATCACCGGTGATCCTACTTTAGCAGATTTCCTCATATCGAAATCAAAATCTGCAAACTCATCAAAGACCGCCCATTTGTTCAATAATCATTATAAAATCGAGAAGCTTTTTAATCTGAGATCTCTCCAGTGAGGATCTCCATAACTTGTTCTCTAATAGCGGGGATGGGCGACGATTCGATACATCTCATCAATTTCTCGTTCGATTTGCATTCGACCATTTTTCCCGTGATGGTCTTTGATGATCTAGACTCGTGAATTGTCCGGGGTCGGATTCCAAAATGATGAGATGTGGAGGGTTCTTGTGGTGCTTGAGTAGGCGGAAGTTATCCGATTGGCTCGACTGCGAGAGGTTCTCAGCGTGGAGGCGGTGGGCCCAGTTCCACAACGGTAAGGTTTATGGTTCGCGAATCGCTAGTAGTTTGGTTCGCGAATCGATGTAGTTTCGTGTTCAGGCAAGTGGAAGAGTAGGAGAGATATGCTCGCCCGGCCCATTAGTCCCGAGTGGTGAATCATTTCGAGCTGGAGGAGAAGGAGATCGTTAGTCTCGTCTTCTTCCTCGGAATGAACCGGGCGAGCTCTCGGCTTTTGAGAAGCCTGCTGTCGATTTTTCACCGATTTTTGTGGTGCAATGACCGATCTGGCGCTTTTTTCTTCATCGACTCATCTTCTAAAGATCGAGTCATGGAGGCTTGCTTTGCCTTCTTCGCCTCTTATCCCGGACCTTCACCAGTTTTCTTTTCTTCTTCTTCGGGGCTTCGGTGTAGACGAAGTTGCTTCCTTGCTTTTTTTCCCTTCTTCGCCTTTGGGGAGTTGTCCGTATATCATCGTCTCTGTGGCCCAAATATGGCTAAAGTGGTGGAGAGGAATGCCTTGTAGGACTTGATCCATTCGCTCCCATCCGGCATTTGGCATTTTGTCTTGTAGGATAACCGCAACCTTGTTGAGATTGTCGATCCTCTTCTTCGAGATAGACTGCCTCCACTCATCAACTCCAAATTTATCATGTTCTTGGAGTAGAATGGCCTTTAGGAACCCATGCCAATTGATGTTCTTGGCTTCATCAATTATTGCAAACCATCTTTGTCATATTTGACCGATGTAAGAAAGATTCATTTTGAATGAAATACCCATAATTGTTTTTGACAAAATATCAAACAACAATCGGTATTTCCTCTTGAGGATTAAGCCCGACAAAGCCCGACGATGATGTTTGTCGGCCTCTCCGATGAGCTCGTTTCGATAAGCTCATCTTGATTCTCCCCAGAGTGAGCAAAGAGATTCGGCCTTTTGGTAGGTCGAATGCATTTGAGTTATACCCTCATTCGTCGGTCCCGATCTCTTCTCCGTTGATCGCCGAAAGTAGTTCTTCTCTGAGCATCAGATCCACCCTTAAATTCCTTACGAATTCGGGGCTTCATCTTTAAATCACCGGATTGCGTGAAGCAAAGACAATATTTCTCAAGTCCTGCTTTCTTCAGAATTTCCTCTACTTCCATTGATTCCGGATCCTTTGTAACCCCAAATTGTACGAACTTGTCCTCGACAATCCTTAATGTCAGTTCCGCATAATTGCACATTATTTTACCCATACCGTGAGTGATCATCTACAGATAAGATAGATTCGGTTAAAATTGTGCATAAATACTAAGAATATCACATATGCGGAAACCAAGAAACAATAAAACATAATACAGGATATCAACGATTGACAAAATCTTTAAGATCAATGGTTTTAAAAGAATGATTCATCAAATAATCAGAAATTACCAGATTCTGTTTTTGGGATTTGAGACTTAAGAAAAACACTTTGAATCGCAGAGAAGTAATCTAGAGAGTTTTCAGAAAATAAAACGCAAGTTTGTGATTTGGAAAACTCTGGTAGGGTTTTTGATGAACCTTATAAAGATGAGGAGGGAAAAAGACAAGATTTGGAAGATCAACCGTTTGAAAAGATTAGACGATCCAGATTAAGCAGTTTTGATCGAATGGTTGGGAAAAGCACGTACGAAAACCTTTTGGATTTAAAAGCTCATTTTGTAGCAATTAATACATGTACCCCACATCCGCATTAAATGATTTGCAGGGAATACGTCACACAGGTAATACATATAGTAAGGCAAATAAAAACAGATAAGATCCGATAAATAAGCAAATAACAAGGGAAAAGAAAGGCGTATCTGGTTGACTGATATAGTAATCAGTCAATACCACTTGAAGTTGATTCCACTTGTTGATCTTAGTTTTCTGCCTAAACCTTATAATTTCCCAACTGTTCTTTTCAACTGATCTGTTTCATTTTGTGTCTGATTTTCCTTCTGATCCTCCTCGATCAGTTGAAGTTCCCCCTTCAACTGATATTTCTGTTTTCTCATAGACTGATATATCTGATTTGTTGAGGTTTCAAGTTCAACTGATCTTCCTTATCTGATCAGTTTCGTATGTAATCAGATTTTGGTTGACCTAATCTGATTCTTCTCAGATCAAGCCAATTCTTGGGATAAGTGTTACCGCCAAAAACTTAGTCTAGAATAGTAGTCTCTATTCCCTAAGTTGGCGCGATTTGACATGCGTAATTATCGTCTGTATATCTTGATATGTCAATCCGCCGTAAATTTATCCAATTATCAGTCGCGTGATTTCTACGCGCTGTCCTTGTGATGCAAATTTCTCTAAAAGGCTTTTTGAAATCAAATTTGCATTTGCACCCTTGCTTGGCCTCTATAAATTGGACCAATGTTTTACACAACATAACCCATTCACCATACTTATCTTCTTTGTAAAAACATGCATTCTGGTGAACCCTTATTTCCTATTGAAACTTCCCAAAAACACCTTTACCCCTTTTTCAATGATTTCACTTTTCTCAAATCAACCCCGTGTGTTCCTTATCACCGTTTTAAATTGCCATCAAAGATTTCACATACAATTGTTGCCAAGCTTCTCTACCACCAAGGAGGCGGTTCATTGTCAATGGCCGGGAAGACACTTCTCCTAACCGTATGCACCTTTGTGTGTCTATCGTGATGACGAATCCAAAGATCAACAGACTACCGATATAAAACATGAGTTTGATATACGGTCTTGATCGACAACAAAGATCTTCGTATATCAACTCAATTTTTTTCATGTAACACATGTGCCCATAAGGTCTTTGAACCAATTTCTTGGCACATGTGCTCCATTTAACAGCTGGAGAGTCCATTGACTTCCGGTCTAAGGGCTCCTGGCTTAGAAATCCTATCAACGCCGCTCTTGCTCCAATCGGTTTTTAGCTTCACTAATGGGCTTTAGGATTACTTTAAAGCCTCTCTCACCCTTGTTAAGTGGGGAAAATGAGAGCATCGATTTAAAAATCTCTCTCTCCGCACTTCTTGGGTTAGGATGAGGGTTTAGGGTTATAGGTTTAGGGTTTTCGGTTATGACTTATGTACTGACCTCCGGGTCCTTTGTACTTGTAACTTGTAATGTAATCTGACCTTCGGGTCTTTATCAATGAAAAGTTCTATTATTCCATTGTTGTGTAAATTCTCTGCTTTCTTATGCGATTGTAGGCTTTAATCTGTGAATCTTGCTTGTTGAATATCAGCTAAATCGACTTACAAAGATGTAAAATAACCCAACTGATTTAATCAGATATTCCTTTTAAATTGAGCGTTTCCTTTAATCTGATAAACCTTAAATCTGATCAGTTGACTGATCTTCTGATCAGTTGAGATACCAAACTCAACTGATTCCTTTCAACCTGGTTAGTCTCTTAACCAAATTTACGAGAGAACAATCTATCAAGCATTTTAGGTGCTTTTTTTCTCCGGGATCCGTAAGCCTAGCTCATTACACAATTCTCAAAATCGATCTCGCCTAGTGGCTTGGTTAGAATATCGACTTTTAAATCAATCGGTGAATCTTTTCCATTCTCGATATTCTTCTTTTCAACATGATCTCTTATAAAATGGTGTCCCGACATCCACATGCTTGCATCTTGTATGTAGAACAGATTCTCGAGTGATTGCAATAAAGCACTATTATCGCGAATATAGGTACATTCTTAGCTACGATGTTATAATCCTCGGTACCGACTAAGCCGAGCAAAGCGGTTGGGAGCAATGGCTTCTGCGCAAACCATATATTACGCTTCAAGAGTAGATGTCGCAAATCGGTGTCTCGCTTTTTGAAAACCACGAGATCGGTTTTACTTCCTAAAATCGACATGTTCCCGAGGTTGACTTCTGTCAATCTTGCAACCTCCATAATCGAAATTAGAATACCCACTAAGCTCTAGATTATCATCCGATGGGTAAAATAAACAAAGGTTTATCGTCCTTTCAGATACTTAAGAATCCGCTTAGTCGCTTCTAGGTGGCTTTTGCATTGGATTTGCTCGAAATCGCACATACACCCTATCGCAAAGGTGATATCCGTCTCCGCTTTCATAGCGGTATAGTAGAGATCCAATGAGAGCCCTATATTCTTTCTCGATTTGTTTTCGACCATCCTCATCTGGATCCATCTTGAATCCAAATCATCATAGGAATTTTGGCTTCCTTGCAATTTTGAACTCCAAACTTAGCCAATAAATTCCTAGTGTACTTTGCTTGGCAGATGAATATCCCTTCTGCACTTTGCTTCACCTGGAGACCCAGAAAGTAATTCATCTGTCCCATCATGGACATCTCGAACTTCCCTTGCATCAGTTTGCTGAATCTTTCACATAGACTCTTGTTAGGAGATCCGAAGATGATGTCGTCCACGTAGATCTGAACCATCAAAATATCTTCTCCATCTTCTATTCTGAATAAGGTTATGTCCATTTGTTCCTTTAGTGAACCCAATCGTCGATCAAGAACCGAGAGAGTGTATCATACCAAGCTCGAGGAGCTTGTTTCAGGCCATAAAGAGCTTTTCTTAAACGGTACACTTGGTTGTTCTTTTTGAAGCCTGGAGGTTGTTCGACATAAACTTCCTCTGCTAGTACCCTATTTAAAAATGTACTCTTTACGTCCCTCTGATACACAGTGAACCCCTTGTGGGAAGCATATGCGAGCTTGACGAATGGCTTCTAAAGGCGAAAGGATCGTGCAAAGGTCTCGTCATAATCAATTCCTTCCGATTGTGAATACCCCTTAGCAACAAGTCTTGCCTTATTTCGGTGATGACATTTTTCTCATCTCTCTTGTTCTTGAAAACCCACTTCGTGCCAATTCGTCTTGATGATTTGGTCATCTACAGTTTCCCAAACTTGATTTACGTCGAACTGCTTCGGCTCTCCTCTGCATGGCTAGAATCCAAATTGTGTCTTGTAGAGCGTCCTCTATTGTTGTTGGTTCCTTCATAGACAAATAACAGCAATACATGGCACTTTCACCAATCTGATGTCTAGTTTTAACTTTATCAGATGGGTCTCCGTTGATCGGATCGGTTGGATGACCGGTTATCCAGTCCTTCGCTCGATTTGGCGTCGGTTTGGAGAACATCATCCATTTCGATAAAGGTTCATTACTAGCGGCGGGAGTGGTGCGTAATTATGATCCACTTGATAAGAACATGTCTCGGTGATGTTGGACTCATCATGTGTCGATGTCGTTAAATTGGGAACTTCAGTGTTCCCCTCGAACCGGATGGTTCGGTTGATACTTTCTCTCGGTAGACGACTTCTTCATCGACGGTTTTTCGTACCTTAGGATCTGAATGATCCGGTGAATCGCCTAGATCCGGAATGTATACCGTTAGGGTTTACGATTCTTTTCCTTGATCATTAGCTAATCCATTTTCTCGAGCATCGGTACTTGTTGATCGTGCACGCCTTGTTCTCGAGGCGATTTCTCTTGTTCGTAAGATGCTTCATCAAAGACTACATGGGGTGTTTCTTCCACAAGTAGGGTTAAATGCATTTGTAAACCCCGAAAAGCCTTGCTAGATGAGGAATATCCTAAGAATATACCCTCACCGACTTGGCCTCAAAAGTCTTCAACCCGACTCTTCCCATCGTTGTGTATGAAACACTTACACTAAAAAACATGGAAGTAAGAAACACGAGGTTTTCTCGTCCTTCCACAGTTCATAGGGTGTTTTGTAGTGAGCCTTAGTCGGAAGACATCTGCTTACGAGTATGGCATGCAAAGTTGATTATACATACGCGAAAATGACTTGGTATTGCATGTTCAAATAACATCGTGCGACCAACTTCTTTGAGAGTTCTGTTCCTCCGTTCTGCTACTCCATTTTGTTGTGGCGTCCTTGCACCGATGTTTGAAGTGCAGCACCTTTATCCGATCTAATTTTTTACTACAATCGACACCCTTCTCATTTTGTAATCTTTTTAGCGGCTTTCGGTATCTTCGTTGTCGTCTCATTCTTCTTATGTAAGAATATAACCCGTAAACTTGGAATAGTCACCACGATTACGAGTATATTTGCATCCGTTGAGACCGATCGGTAAACTAGTCCAAATAGATCCATATGAAGCAACCGCGAGATCTGCTTTGGATGCCGGTCCGAATTCCCTTGAATGAAGCTTTGACATGTTTTCCCTTCGACATGCGAAGACATGTCCGATCCTTTGAAAATACTTCACTTTCGGAAGTCCTTCCACTAGAGACATCCTTGCTATCTTATTAAGAGTTTTAAAGTTCGGATGGCTCATTCTTTTGTGCGAGAGCAAACTGCTACTTTTTGGAACTCTTGACAATCGAGCATGCATTTCTTGGGCAACTGTTCCAATCACCGTGTAGATCGTTGCTTTCCTTGAACCCGTTAGCAAAATCTGTTGAGTGGCTCGATTCTTGATAGTGCATTGGTCGACGAGAACTCAACACCAATCCGTTATCGCAAATTGTAAAACCGATAATAGGTTGTGCTTCGGACCTTCGACATCACGAGACTCCGCCATTTGTACATCATCATTCTCTAAGGTTCTGAATCCTTTGGTATAACCAAAGTTATCATCACCGAAGAGTACACGCGTGCCTTTCTGTTCTATGTAAGAGCTGAGGAGATGTTTGCTTCCAGTCATGTGCCTTGAGCATTCACTATCGATGTACCAGATAGTTTCTTGCACACCTCCTTTGTTGGCCAGACCCACGCGATCCTGCAGCCAAATCAGGCTTTAGGTACTCCTTTTGGATTGGGTCCCGAGGGGTTAGGATTAATTTTGGGGATCCATACAAACAGAGCACTTCTATTGTGATCAGTTAGATCAGAATGCCTGATTTGTCTCCCATACCTATCAACATAATCATATGTCTCTTTATATGCTTTCTGATTAGTATGATTATTAGTGTGAACCTTGGATGACTTAGAAGAATTGGGATTTATCTTTTCTGTTTGTCTTCTTTTCATCCAGTGTGGTTCTGGTGCTGCAGCCCTAGATTTCTGATTATAGGGGTAGGTACGACTGCTACCATCAAAAGATTCATATCTTTTCGGCATAGGTGGTTTTTGCAGTTTACCTGAAGCATGCTTATTAGGCAGCTGACCTTGATTGAATCTCAGATTGGACTTCCCTTTTACAGGTTATCTTTTCTGATTCCTGATCTGTTGATCAGGTTGAGGTCTCTTCAGAAGAACTGGGTTCTTCTGTTGATTCCTCGGCTGATGCTTTACCAGTTGGGATCCATTTTTGTTCCCCTTCTGGTTAGGCACCTGCCTTACCTGCTCAACTGGTCTTTTTCCCTTATTAGATATATGTTTGGCATTTGGTGTATCTTTGTCAGAAATTCGTCTGATTACACCTTTTTGAGATGAATCAGTCGGGGCTTTTGAGGATGTGGAAGGGTTCTCATACCCAAGTCCCTTCTTGTTAATCGTTGTTCGAAAATAGGTGTTCATGTCTTGAACGATTTTAGATGATTTTGTAAAAACCTCTATTTCCTTCACGCAGATTATCCTCGATGATTTTAGACTTTCATGCTTTGAATAGCTCATCGAATTTTGCTTGCGAGGATTTTGAAGTCATCGACTTCTTTGTTTGTTAATTGCCGGTGATCTTTGATCTGCTTCTCGATCGAAGCTTTAACTTCCGAATTTTAAATTCCTCGGTTGCCTTCCGAGCGGTTTGATTTATTTAAGTTCGGAGGCTTTATTGAGATCATTCTCTTTTAGTGTGATTATTTACGGTCCTCGACTTCATTTTCACTTCCACTATAGCATAAGTGTCTCTTGCATTGGAGAGATCCTCAAGCAATTGCTCGTTCGTAGTAAGCTGCGGTCAATCTCCCCAAAGGTGTGCTAATGATAGCGGTGTAAAGCGAACAAAAAAAGGTTTGGAGGTTACCTCAGTTGGTCCTCCTTGGCCATCAGCAGATCTCATCGTCATCCCAAGAGAATATCGGATCTTCATTTCCATAGAAGTCAACAAAGATCTGGCGATCGGGGCAGAAATCTTCTCTGGAGGAGTATCCGGAATCCTCATAGGGCGGATACTGAATCGTCAATTCTGACGTGTCGACAACCATGGCTTTTTCCGTCCTGTCACCGCTGCTCTCTTCGTTTCCTCTTTTCTTCCCTTTCTCTTGGCGTCGGTCCGGGGCGGTCTGCGTTGTAGTGACTGGCTTGTCACAATTGAAGCACACTCCTTGATCCACGGAACCTTTTTCTTCCGGGTGAATCACTCTCTGTGTGTATGATCTATCGGTGATTTTCCTTTACGATAGTAATCTGAGCTTCTTACATCTCGATTGATTATCTCTTCTCTCATCATTTAGATTATCTCTTTTCCTTTCATCTCGTGATCTCTCCCATCATCGGATCTGGTTCTTCTTCGGAGATCATTGTCCGATCTCCTATCTCTTCCTCCTTATGTTGATAATCTTTATAGAATCTTCGATACTTACCCGGTTGAGTATTTGATTTCTCTAGTTTCTGCAAGCAGAGCGATCTGCTCCGACTTATGATGTTTCCAATGGGTTCATTGGTCTTCAATCTATTTGTTGGTTGCCTTAAAAGCAAATCGATTTGGAAGTTGAGGCTTCAAATGGGCACCTCATCTTCATCTCGCTTGTCCTCTCTCAATTAAATCGAACTCGTGAGCTTTAAGGCTCAAGAACAAGCTACTTGGCTTCATTTTTGAAATGTCTTGGCAATCCTTGATTACCGTGACCTTCATATCCCATTTCTTGGTGAGAGACCTTAAAATTTTGTAGTTGATATCTTTATCAGACATCTCTCGTACCAAAGTTCTCAAAGCTTGTTTATTGACATTGTAATCCTTCCATCGAGTTCGTTGATGGTTTCGTTGGGCAGCATCTTCAATTTTTCGAACTTTACCAGTTCGCCTACGACAATTTGTCTTTTATCCGGTCATTTCCTCGCATATTTTCAAAATAGAGTATCCCACATTGCTTTCGCAGATTTTGAGATACTTAATATTTTCCTTGGTGACCTTATCCATTGTTTTCATGATAATATGCCTTGCGATAGTATCTAGAGTATGCGCTTTCTTTCCTCCTCTGCATCCATCAAGGCCGGGCTTTTTCGCATAAAGACTTCCGGGGCAAAGTTGGATCTCCTCCAACTGCAGGGTTGTCGTAATATATGATGATGGGTCCTCTTTCGATGACTTCCATCATTCTGCCACTAATCGAACCTAGATGGTTGGACATATATATGGCCCAATCTGCATACTCATCGATTGAGAACTTCGGCAGATCATGATACATACCTGAGGTGTTATCCATGCTGAGTGTTTTTGGAAAATGAATGAGTTTTAAGAAGGTTTTTCAAGATCAGTTCAGTCGACCACAAAGATTCTTCCTCAATAATTGATGATACACTAAGTCAGTGGTCTGTAGAACCAACTGCTCTGATACCACTTGTAGGTCCCGAACGGGTTTTGTGAGGGCAGAAGTCTAGAGGGGAGGGGTGAATAGACTTATGAAAACTTTTTGTGCAGATCGTGTGAGGGCGTTAAGCCCGATCGAGTCTTGAGTGAATCGGTTTGGGCGATAACCAACTTACTAATCGCTGAAGGCGATCGATTTCGGTAACTATCGGTTTAACCGATGTGTCGCGGAAGCTTAAGTTTTACCCGTGAAAAACCGGTTTTTATAAATCGATTCCAAAGTTAGTGTTTTTAACCAATGATGAAGTGTCGAAGCTTGATCGATCGAAGCTTGGTGCTAATGATCTCAACTTAGAATATGTATGCGCTTTAAAGGTTGTGTGCAATAGTGTAGACAGCTTAATCAAAGCGGTAAAGGCACACAAGATTTATAGTGGTTCGACAAACCACCCCTCGTCCCACTCTTCCCTATCACAAGGGGCACCAACTTAACCAACTGGACTTAGTTTTATGTGTTAGTCCAACACAAGACAATCGACATATTTAAGGAGTTCTTACTCAACCGATCCTGTAAATCGTAACTAGAAACCCTATGCGAATCTTGCTAAACAACTTAACCTAACTTGGGTTTGGATAAGATTGTTTTGGTTCCAACTATGAAATCTTTTCTAGTGTTTAAGGTAGCCTATCAGCTAGATGAAAAGATTTCTATGCTAAGAACTTATGGGATGAACACTTAATATAATAATCTTCTTGATCGTGTTCTTCGTGCGGAAATTTGATAATTGCTTGAGCTTCTTGATTGTTCAATGTTTCCGTGTTTTCACTCTGAAGTGTGATCCCATATTTATAGACCTTGAAATCAAAGAGCCGTTGGAGAGCAATTTGAATTTCAGGCTATATTAGGTAGGTTTGCAGGATTGATGTGACGTGCTTCAGGAACGGCATGGCCGAAAGCGTGAACTTGTATTTTATAGCCGTTAGAGAGAGCAGCATCAAATCCCTTAATTGTCGGCTCCGATCATACGTGTCTTGTTCTTATTGGTTAACAGACGCACTTTTCAGTGTTGTTCTTCCAACTAAGGTTGACATTCTTCTTGTTGTTCGGATTATAGACGTATGATTAGGTGAAACATCGGTTTTCACGCGAATGACCGATCGTCGGTCGAATCGATCGGTCTACCGATGGAGTCATCCGGTGCCGGTTGACTTAGCTTCAACTAGCGCATTTCGGTGATGTAGGTCTTCCGTCCGATCTTCCGAAGTCATCCGATCTTCAAGTATTCTCGAGTTTGAGCTTTATGACTTCAAATTGAGATATCGACTAGATCGATCGATCCGATCTTCGCTCTTCTCTAAAGATTCCGCCCTGCTGATATCGGTTTTCTTTGATCTTCAGATTCGACTTATACATATTGAGGTTCCCCTCAATATGTGACCTATCTATTACATCGGTTGTTCTATACAAAGAATTATCAACCGGTATTCTATAAATCCAGTAATATAAACATCACTACCAAACAATGTCCGATTGGTCCTATTACATGTGTTTTTGGAACTTTTATCAAAACTATAAATTTCCCAACAATCAATAACACTAATCAACTAATACATTTCATTTTCAACAAGTTACACTAATTGGTGAAACCAATAACACTAATCAACTAATACCTTTCATCCTAAACAAGTAACACTTATTTGTAAAACAAATAACAAAAATCAAATAATACCTTTAGTTCTTAACAAGTGACACTTATTATTGAGTCCGATAAAAATAATCAACTAATACTGTTCATTCTAAAGAAATGATACTTATTCGTGAAACCGATAAAACTAATGAACTAATACATTTCATTCTAAGAAAGTGAATCTCAATAGTGAAACATATAAAATTAATCAACTAATACCTTTTACTCTAAACAAGTGACACTTATTAGAAAAACTGATAATACTAATCACTAATTTTTTTAATTCTAAACAAGTTAAATTTATTAGTGAAATCAATAACACTAATCAACAAGTACCATTAATTGTAAACAAGTGATAGTTAATATTGAAAGGAATAACACTAATTAACTAACAACTTTCATTCTTAACAAGTGAAACATATTAGTGAATCCAAAAAAACTAATCAACTAATAACTTTCATTATAAAAAAGTGACACTTAGTGGTGAAACCAATAAACACTAATCAACTAATACGTTTCATTCTAAACAAGTAAACCTTATTTGTGAAACCAATAACACTAATCAACAAATACCATTCATTGTAAACAAGTGCTACTTAATAGTGAAACCAATAACACTAATCAACTAACACCTTTCATTCTATACAAGTGAAACTTATTAGTGAAATCAAAAACACTAATCAGCTAATAACTTTCATTGTAAACAAGTGTCACTTATTGGTGAAACCAATAACACTAATCAACTAATGCGTTTCATCCTAAACAAGTAAAACTTATTTGTGAAACCAATAACACTAATTAACTAATACCTTTCATTGTACACAAGTGACACTTATTAGTGAAACTTATAACAATAATCAACTAATACCTTTTATTCTAAACAAGCGAAACTTATTCGTGAAATCAATGACACTAATCAATTAACATTTCATTGTCAACAAGTTACACTAATTTGTGAAACCAATAGCACTAATCAACTAATACCTTTCATTCTAAATAAGTAACACTTATTTCTAAAACAAATAACACAAATCAAATAATACCTTTAGTTCTTAACATGTGACACTTATTATTGAATTCGATAAATATAATCAACTAATACCTTTCATTCTAAAGAAATGACACTTATTCATGAAACCGATAAAACTAATGAACTAATACATTTCATTCTAAACAAGTGAAACTCAATAGTGAAACATATAAAACTAATCAACTAATACCTTTCATTCTAAACAAGTAACACTTATTAGAGAAACTGATAATACTAATCACTAATTTTTTTAATTCTAAACAAGTGAAATTTATTAGTGAAATCAATAACACTAATCAACATGTACCATTCATTGTAAACAAGTGACTACCTAGGCCGAAAGGTCCAGGGTTCGAGACACCCAAGTTACATTATAAGACCATTCCAATTAAATTTGGAATAAGTTTTAGTCAAAGTGGTATAGCTCAATTGGTTGGAGCCCCACTACCTAGGTCGAAAGGTCCTGGGTTCGAGACACTCAAGTTACATTATAAGACCATTCCAATTAAATTTGGAATAAAATTTTGTCAAAGTGGTATAGCTCAAGTGGTTGGAGCCCCACTACCTAGGCCGAAAGCTCCTGGGTTCGAGACACCTAAGTTACATTATAAGACCATTCCAATTAAATTTGGAATAAATTTTAGTCAAAGTGGTATAGCTCAAGTGGTTGGAGCCCCACTACCTAAAAGTTCCTGGGCGAAAGTTCCTGGGTTCGAGACACCCAAGTTACATTATAAGACCATTGCAATAAAATTTGGAATAAAAAATTAAATTTTTAAAATTTAAAAAAATTTTAACTTTCGGATTCGCGATGAGAGTCGGTTTCCTCTCACTTCAGACTTTCTCACTCTAAAACCGTTTCTTTCGCCGTTCATCTTCGTCTTCTCCGGCGTATTCATTTCACTCCTTCTCTATTTGCCGCAACGGTTACTGTTTCTCTTCTTATCAATATTTTCTACACCTGAAATCTCCACTCCACCTTCTCAAAACTTAGGATTTGTGGATCTGTGCTCCGCAAATCCTGGCTTGATCGAGTTCGTTGTTAGGAATTTTTCTGAGAAATTTGCTGAATTATCGGTGGCTAAGGGTTGCCCTAATCAAGACGTACGAAGACTCGTTTGGATTTGGAATTTCCAAGACTTTCAAATTTAAAGGGGGATCGTGTTCTTTGTGACTTCTCAAAGGATCCGATTTTTACAGATTCAACTTCGATAGCTGGGGGGAAGGTCTCTTTCGCGAATGCTGCTTCGCGGCTGTTACACCGGTTGTATCCCCCGCAAGATCCCACGCCTGCGACGTTTCCGATACCGATCAATGAAGGGGAGTTCTTTTCTGCCACCATTCCGGAGGAGGTCTACCAGCGTCGTGTGGAAGCATTTAATGATTCTTTTCTGGGCAAGGCATCTGTTGATAAGCAGAAGCCGCTATCGCCCAAGGCGCTGAAGGAAAAATTACAATCAATTTGGGAGATTCACGGTCATTGGAGGCTTACGCCTCTGGGAAGGGGTTTCTATAACATCTTCATTGATGATTCGACGGATCGCCGGTGAGTTTTCTCCAAGAAAATCTGGGGGCTCAAACCGGGCTCCTTTCGGCTTTCGAACTGGTGTCCAGATTTCAACCCCTACAAGCTCAACTCGTCGAAGGCTCAGGTATGGGTGCGTTTCTATGAGTTGACTTTTGAGTATTGGGACTCGAGGATTGTTTGGAGATTGGCGAGCTCTTTGGGAACGCCGTTGAAAATTGATGAGAACACTTTTAACGGAGATTTTGGGCACTTTGTTAGGGTCCTGATTGAAATCGATTTTAAAAATGATATTAGGGATATAATTATGATTAAGAGGAAGAATCATGTTCTATTTACGTTTGTGTGGATTGAAAATGCTCCTGAATTCTGCAACCATTGTGCAATTGTAGCCCACAATTGAGAGAATTGTAGGCATAGGTTGAAGGGGCCTGAAATGCAGTCACCTGGATTTGTTAATAATATTGAAAAGGTTTGGGTTACGAAGGCAGATAATAGAGTGTTCAAAGTACCCATGACACGGGTTCAGCCTCTAGCAGTGGTAACAAGTTAATAAATACATCGAACTCCTTTGGGAGCCATCAAGATGGCGACCAGGAAATGCCCCAATTGATGGAATTAGATGAACATGGGATTGAGGTTATTGTCAAAGGAGATTCAGATCATAAGCTTGGTGATAAAGGAATCAAGGTTAAGGGTTCATTTGGGTCTGATTTTATGGAATATGGGAGCAACTCCAAGGGAAATGAGCATTCCACTCTGGATGTCGCCACTAGTGTCGTTTCTATACCGTTAAATGATGTTGGGCCAAGCATTAAGTCGATACTCAGGAATTCTATGAAGAATGCAAACTTTGGACCTGTTGCTCTATGTTCACGCATCGAAGACAACCCAAACAGGAAAACATCAAGTGGAGCTGGTAGTAACGTTAAAAATGTGATAAAAGATCACTCACCGGCATCCTTGGCAATGAACATTGCGGCTACAAGGGACTTTAATTGTCTTGACTCAATGAAACCCCCCTGATTGCAATAATGAGGGGATGTTTGCTAGTATGATTAGCCTATTCTTTGGGAGGTTTCGTTGATTCGTGCTGTTTTTTGAAGATGTCAGGAAATGTAGTCCACTGGACGATGGGATTTGAGTTCTTAGGCTGTATGTGCTTTTTTTGGGCTGTGTATTTGTTTTGTTTTAGTTGGGCTTGGTTTGTCTTAGTTGGGCCCTCTCTTTTGACCGTGATTTTTTTGGGCCTGCGTGTCCTTTGTTGTGGATCGTAGTTAGCCTTTTGGGCTGTTTGGTTTTCTGATTTGGATTGGCCTCTATTAGGCAGCAATCCTTTTGTTCTTACCTTGGACCAGGTTGTGGTCCCTCCCATTTTTTTCTTTTTTTTATAAGATCTTTAGTTTAGTGAAAGTTAATAATAAAACGAATAACACTAATTAACTAACACCTTTCATTCTTAACAAGTGAAACATATTAGTGAATCCAAAAACACTAATCAACTAATAACTTTCATTATAAAAAAGTGACACTTAGTGGTGAAACCAATAACACTAATACACTAATACATTTCATCTTAAACAAATAAAACTTATTTGTGAAACCAACAACACTAATCAACAAATACCATTCATTGTAAACTAAACAAGTGATACTTAATTGTGAAACCAATAACATCAATCAACTAACACCTTTCATTCTATACAAGTGAAACTTATTAGTGAAACCAAAAACACTAATCAGCTAATAACTTTCATTGTAAACAAGTGACACTTATTGGTGAAACCAATAACACTAATCAACTAATATGTTTCATCCTAAACAAGTAAAACTTATTTGTGAAACCAATAACACTAATCAACTAATAATACCTTTCATTGTTTATTAGTGAAACTTATAATAATAATCAACTAATACCTTTCATTCTAAACAAGTAAAATTTATTCGTGAAATCAATAACACTAATCAATTAACATTTCATTGTCAACAAGTTACACTAATTGGCGAAACCAATAACATTAATCAACTAATACCTTTCATCCTAAACAAGTAACACTTATTTGTAAAACAAATAACACAAATCAAATAATACCTTTAGTTCTTAACAAGCGACACTTATTATTGAATCCGATAAAAATAATCAACTAATACCTTACATTCTAAAGAAATGACACTTATTCATCAAACCGATAAAACGAATGAACTAATACCTTTCATTGTAAAAAAGTGACACATATTAGAGAAACCGATAATACTAATCACTAATTTTTTCATTCTAAACAAGTGAAATTTATTAGTGAAACCAATAACACTAATCAACCAATATCATTCTTTTTAAACAAGTGATACTTAATGGTGAAACCAATAACACTAATCAACTAATACCTTTCATTCTTAACAAGTGAAACTTATTCGTGAAACCAAAAACACTAATCAACTAATAACTTTCATTATAAACAAGTGACACTTATTGGTGAAACAAATAACACAAATCAACTAATACCTTTAGTTCTTAACAAGTGACACTTATCATTGAATCCGATAAAACTAATCAACTAATACCATTAATTCTAAAGAAACGATACTTATTCGTGAAACCAATAAAACTAATGAACTATTACCTTTCATTATAAACAAGTGAAACTTAATAGTGAAACATATAACACTAATCAACGTATACCTTTCATTCTAAATAAGTGTCACTTATTAGAGAAACCGAAAATACTAATCACTAATTTTTTTCATTCTAAACAAGTGAAATTTATTAGTGAAACAAGTGAAATTTATTAGTTGATTAGTGTTTTTGGTTTCAACTATTAAGTGATACTTAATTTTTTTTATTATAAACAAGTGATACTTAATTTATTTAAGTGAATTTTATTAGTGAAACCAATAACACTAATCAACAAATACCATTCATTGTAAATAAATGGTACTTAATAGTGAAACAAATAACAATAATCAACTAATACCTTTCATTCTAAACAAGTAAAACTTATTAGTTAAACCAAAAATACTAATTAGCTAATAACTTTCATTGTAAACAACTGACACTTATTGGTGAAACCAATAACACTAATCAACTAATATCTTTCATCCTAAAAAATTGACACTTATTTGTAAAATAAATAACACAAATCAAATAACACCTTTAGTTCTTAACAAGTGACACTTATTATTGAATTCGATAAAAATAATTAACTAATAACTTTTATTCTAAAGAAATGAAACTTATTCGTGAAACTGATAAAACTAATGACTAATACCTTTCATTCTAAACAAGTGACACATATTAGAGAAATTGATAATACTAATCACTATTTTTTTTCATTCTAAACAAGTGAAATTTATTAGTGAAACCAATAACACTAATCAACAAATACCTTCTAGAACGGTACCCAGGTTATACATATGTATGAATGTATGCAGAATGTATGAAATACAGAGTAAAAATACGTGCGGAAGTGAAACACAGTGATTTGAAATAAAAACCTTAAATATATGAATGGAAAATACAGACTTAATTAAAATACAAATCTTAATTGAATAGGAAATACAGACTTTAAATCAGAGGAATGAAAAGGGTAATCAAACGATGATATGGGTGGTGTCGTAAGGATGTGTAGGTAGATATGAGATATTGGCTAAAATTTCGAATGCCTCTTACATGAATTTTCAAACTTATTTATAGACTGATATGAATCTTCATTTGCCTTGAATTTGAATTTCATTTGTTGTAGATCGTTGAGGTATCCACATCGGGCTTTTGAATTTGTTGGGGCAAGTGGAAGAGCATCTTCTTTTTATCTTGTCGGGAAGTAATTATCACCTAAAGTAAAAGGAGGAGGGTCTACAATTTTAACTTTGTCGGAAGTTGAATCCAGCTGTAAATGAATACATGCTTCACCGAGAAGCTTCTGATTCAATCTTGCCATGTAGTATCAAATTTGAAGTACCTGGAATAAGACAAATAAAGAGAGAAAGTTTTTTTCTTTTTTCTTTTTAATGCCTTTTTTATTTTTTCGGCTTTTTGGAATTTTTCTTTTTTATTTTGAACAGTTGAAATGCAAAGTAGTCAGAAGTCATATGGATCTTGAGTGCAATGATCTCCAAAAACATCAGAACTTGAATTATCAGAAGTCTCTTCCTCAGAGGTGGAAGAATTTCTTTTTGCTTTAATGAATTGCAGATATTCTTTGGCCATATCTGGATTATCTTCCAGAAGTTGGAACATTTTGATCTGTTTCTGAGAAAGGGGAGTAGCCTCATCTTCATCTTCAAAGGTTTTTACCTCTTTAGATTTTTTCTTCTTCTTGGAACTGGTTGCATTTGCAGATTGTTGAATAGTTTTTGAAGGATGTTCCCATTTAGGTTTCTCACCTGTAGTAAGGAACTTCTGAACAACGGAACTGGTTGCATTTGCAGATTGTTGAATAGTTTTTGAAGGATGTTCCCATTTAGGTTTCTCACCTGTAGTAAGGAACTTATGAACAACGGAAGGGTTGCAAAAATTTGTTGAAAATCCTTGCCACCATTTTATTTTGAATTCTCTAACAATAGAGACTGGAAAAGGTTTAGCGAAATGTTGTTGAAACGCGAAGCTCCAACATAGAATCCATGGGACTTTGAATTCAACATAAAATTGAATTTCTTTTCTGTACTGTTCGCCTGGAGCCTTTTGACAATAGTAAGTAAGTCCTTCTTGAATTTCTTTTGGCAAAATGACTGATAAAGGTCCAAATTGAATCCACCATTCTAGCAACCAAACTGGGAAGATGGTTTTAGAAAAGTCTAGATGAAATGTGAAGAACCAGGAATGATCAAATGGTCTAAAGAAGGACATTTTGAACCATGCCATTTTGTAATCAGGGTAAGAAAAACCCTTTGGAGAGAATGATTTTGAAAAACTCTTTTCTGAATGAGGAAAAGTCCATTCTTCAGATCTGAGGATTCTCTCAATTATACATTTTGAGAAAGAGATCCTTTCCGGGTTTTTAGGATCCATTGTATGAACAATTTCGACATAATTGGTATCGACAAGTATGATTTTGACTGATATAAATCAGGAAAGAAGGACTTGGTTGAAAAATGATCCAACTGACCAGATAATCGACAATCCTAATGCTCGAGTCCAAACTAGACATCAGATTGGTGAAAATGCTATGTATTGTTGTTATCTGTCTTTGAAGGAACCTACCACACCGGAAGAAGCTCTACAAGATATCAGTTGTATTCTAGCCATGCAAGAAGAACTAGAGCAGTTCGAGAGGAATCAGGTTGGGAACTTGTAGATAGGCCAACTCATCAAGACGTAATTGGTACCAAGTGGGTGTTCAAGAACAAGAGGGATGAGAACAACATCATCACCAGAAATAAGGCAAGACTTGTTGCGAAGGGGTATTAACAATCAGAAGGAATTGATTATGATGAGACCTTTGCACCAGTCGCTCACCTGGAAGCCATTCGGTTGTTTCCGGCATATCCTGCCCACAGAGGGTTTACTGTGTATCGGATGGATGTAAAGAGTGAATTCTTAAACGGTGTACTAGCGGAGGAAGTTTATGTCGAACAACCTCCTTGTTTTGAAAAAGGCAACCAGGTGTACCATTTAAGAAAAACTCTTTATGGCCTGAAACAGGCTCCCAGAGTATGGTATGATACACTATCTCAGTTCTTAGTAGACAGTGGATTCACTAAAGGAGTCACAAACAGAACCTTGTTCGGAATAGAAGATCGTGAAGACATTCTGATGGTTCAGATCTATGTGGATGATATCAACTTCAGATCTCCCAACAAGAGTTTATGTGATAAGTTCAGCAAGCTGATGCAAGGGAAGTTCGAGATGTCCATGATGGGTCAGATGAATTACTTCCTAGGTCTTCAAGTCAAACAAAGTACAGAAGGAATATTCATCTGTCAGGCAAAGTATACTAGGAATTTGTTGGCTAAGTTTGGAGTTCAAAACAGTAAGGTAGCCAAAATTCCTATGATGACTGGATTCAAGATGGATCCAGATGAAAATGGCCAGAAATCTAATAAAAAAGAATATAGGGCTCTCATTGTATCATTGCTATACCTAACTGCCAGCAGACCAGATATAACCTTCGCAGTAGGTGTATGTGCCAGATTTCAGGCAAATCCGATCCAAAGCCACCTGGAAGCAGCTAAGCGGATTCTTAAGTATCTGAAGGGGATAATAAATCTTGGTTTATTCTACCAATCAGATGATAATCTAGAGCTTAGTGGATATTCTGATTCTGATTATGGAGGTTGCAGAATAGACAGAAAGTCAACCTCAGGTACATGTCAGTCCTTAGGAAGTAAACTGATCTCTTGGTTTTTGAAGAAACAAACATCTGTTGCCACTTCTACTACTGAAGCAGAATACATGGCCGCAGAAAGCTGTTGCTCCCAACTGCTCTGGCTTAGTCAGCAGCTGAGGGATTGTAACATTGTAGCTACAAACGTGCCCATATTCTGTGACAGTAATAGTGCTATTACAATCACTCAGAACCCAGTTCTACATACAAGATGCAAGCATGTGGACGTCAGACATCATTTCATAAGAGATCATGTGGAAAAGAAGAACATCAGAATGAAAAATATCTATACAGATAAGCAGAGAGCTGATATCTTAACCAAGCCACTAGCTGAAGTCAGATTCAAAGAACTATCAGTTGAGTTAGGGCTTCTGGACCTAGGAGAAAGTACACCAGAATTCTTTGGTGGACTAGTCTCTAAGACCAGCTGGTTAAGAAACTGACCAGAAGAAAGAAATCAGTTGAGAGAGGAAACTTCAACTGATGAGAAAAGATCAGCTGAGAACTGATCAGATAAGGAATAACAGTTGAAGGGGGAACATCAACTGATAAGACATGATCAGTTGGAAACTGATCAGGAAAGAAAACATTGTTGGAAAATTTGTTAAGGATTAGGCAGAAATTAAGATCAATAGAAATCAGTCAGACCTGAACAAACTACATATGGTATTGACTGATTACAATATCAGTCAATCAGATACGCATCTCTGTTCCTTTATCTTTCTGACTACTAATTTGCTTTTACTGTACACATATTTATATGACGCACACCCTGCAGAGCATTTAATGCAGACGTGGGGAATATGTATGAATTGCTATTTATTGTGTTTTTAAAATCCAAAAGTTGTCGTGCTCAAAATCCCTGACTGCACGATTAACTCTCTTTTTTCTAAACACTTGTTTCCCTCCATTTCTATATATTACCTTCTTCAAAATGCCTCAAAACCTTATTTTCCCTAAATTCTCTACACTATTATTCACACTCTGCAACTTCAAACATGAATTTTTGTGATTCATTTTCTTTTCATATCAAACAACAAGATTCTGGCAATTTTCATTTTGTGTGATTAAGATGTTTACATATATTTTATTTTTTGGGTATTTGATTGCTTTATATGAGCCAACGATTTATCGATTAGGTTTTACTCCTTATGGTTTCACCTTTCTCTATGTATTGTAAAGAAATGAGAATCGATTAATACTCTGAAAATGCTTATGTGTACGAAACTCATATATTTACATATTCGGTTCTTGCACATTTTCTCTGTGATTAATGGTTAAACATCTCACACAGATGGCAAAACACAGAATGGGAAAAATTACGTGTAACTATGAACTCCTATCATATCAAATTGTTGAAGACTACGAACTCCTATCGTATCAAGGGATCCAGAATCAATGGAAGTGGAACGACTACTAAAAGGATGTGGACTTGAACAATACTGTGCCTCCCACTCCAACCTTGTTATGCAATATGAGGCCTTGGAGTTTCTGAGAAATCTGGAAATAGTGACACCTGGAGATGAACTGTCATCAACTATCAATGGTGAAGAGTTTACAGTCACAAACGCAGACATCACAAGACTGTTTAACTTGCCCAAAGGAAAGATCTCACCTGGTCACTACAGAGAAGACGACGACGAGCAGATCAGAAACCAACTGTTCAGGGAAGCTGACAAACAACAGACTACAAATTTTGTCAAACTGATGTTAGAGAGGAAGTATCGTCTGCTGTTTGAAATCTTATCAAGGTCAATAATGGGTATCTCCTTCTGCCCTGATGGACTGACTGCTATCAAAATGCACTGTATGGCATCAATCGTGGATGGAGCCACAAACATCAATTGGGCAGGATTTCTATGGCGATTCTGTTACAAGAGCATGCAAAGTTCCGTGTAAATGACAATAGAGAAGTTTTTCTGCACAAGAGCATTAGCAATCTGGGCAAAGTAGCTGTCATTCTGAGAGACAGATTTCCCACCACTCAATGGGACCAGAATGGATTGAAGCATTACAAGGCGTTTCTGACCAGTACGTTTACCATTTATGGTCCTCCTGATGACGACTTGAGGATGACTATCAGGAAAGGCACAGGGAAAGAAACTGCCTCAGCAGTGTCAGTACATCCTTCTGCTCAACCACCAAAGAGGGGAAGGACCTTGACAAAAGAACTGGCAAAGAGGCCGAATAAAGTGAAACAATCACCTATGACTCTTTTCTTGGAAAAGGAGTCAGATGAAGAAGAAGAAGCAACCCAGCCTGATGAGCAGAAGAAATCAGCTGGGCGATCTGAAAGGCATGCTTCACAAGTAGGAAGCTCATCAGAGCAATCAGAAGGAGAGCTCGGAAAAGAAAAAGAAAAGGCAAGATCCCCTTCACCCCAATCTCACGCTCAATCACCAGTCAAAACACTATCTACCGAGCACATGACCCATCTCCATCTCCAAGGAGTGAACGCACCAGATCACCTGCTATGCAACCAGAACTGGCTCAACCAATTAAACAGCAGCCTGCTCATATGCCTCAGCCAGAAACTGTTAGTGTTAGTGTCCTAGAGACAATCTATTGTAAGGACATAATACTCGATGATATTCATTTTGATTTAATATTATAGTTCACTTAATATTAATGTATGGCAATACACTTGTTTGAATATTATGTTTGATTGTTTGCATTTATTCATGCAAGTGTTCCCATGAATCATTGTTGTCATTGAGGTTGTGAGAACTCAGATGACTTAAACATGATTCTCAAATAGCCCCGATCAAAGATCATCAAGAATGGGATATTGATGATAAAATGGAGATTGGTGTGCGATCTGCATCATATTGATGATACTAGGTATCTCATGATGGATGCACAAATACCTTAGAGGGTATTGGTATACCCATCCGAGAAACCATTTGATGTATTTCCACTATATGTGTCTACGAGTGTCTCGGTTAGTGGGAGCGATGTGATACTCCTTTGACTTGAGGTCAATACGCACGACATGTGTGGGATGATGAACTTTGACCATGACCGACGCTTGCACCCTAACCATGGGTAGATATGGCTTGGATTGGGTTCATCACAAAGTACATGTGCGTGGTAGTTGAGCCAAGAATAGGATTCATTCCTCAAAGTGGATTTAGAGAGAATACTCATCTTCTCATCATAATTGGATCAAAGTCATCGGTCGATGCACGTCAACTTTGACTTTGTGGCTAAGTGTGACATACATGATCAATTAGTGATTTGAGATAATATGATTAAGTTATTTGAATAGACACTTCATCATGTTAAAGACTTAATCGAGTATTCACGAATGAAAGGAGGAAATCGTAATAGCCCATGTTTCAGTTACAGGTAGTTGCACGTTTCTCGCAACGTACCTCATATATTGAGAATGTCTGATTTATTGTCTAGGGTTCAATTAAGACCGTTAGTTTGACTAATCGCTCGATATATGTGGGCCTATGGGTCGCACAACAAGTAGTTCCCTTTTACGGATTATAGTTGGTTGATTAAATGTTAAATTGGATTTAATATTTAATTTATGGAGAATTAATTAATAATAGATAAAATTTGGAATTAATTATTATTAATGTTTAATTAAATTGGATTTAATTAAATAGAATTCCCAATAATATTATTTGGAATATTATTTTAGGATTTAATATATATGGAATCAAATCCGTAGAGATTTTATATGTGGGAAATAAATCTAAGAGAATTATTTAAATAAAGATTAGGGATTTTATTTCCCAATCAGGTTAGCTTAAGATTTAAGTTGGGTCTTTCCTATATATGAGCTCTTGGGAATTCATAAACAACGTTCTTCAAATTCTCTCCATAAAATCTAGAATAGGAATTTTCCTAGCAAATTCCGTCTCAGATTCAACGCTGACAAATCTGTGCAAGTCCGTGAACGGGGATTACGTGGATACCAAAGTTGAGAAATCTGCTCTCGAGTTACTGTAAGATTTCTCGTTATGATTATTGTAATATATATGCAATTGACTGTTCGTTGTTGGTGAACTTTAATTTCCGCTGCGCATGTATTACGTGTTTACGTGCCTCTAAATTCCAACAGTGGTATCAGAGCTAAGGCTCTGGTGTTTAATTGCATCAAAATTGGTTTTGTTTTTAAAATTAATTTTTTTTAACAAAACCGGGTGCGGCTGTTAGACACACCGCACCCATATGTTTGTTTGGTTATGGTTGCTCCTCTTCTTCTCCACGAAAACCAAGGGTTTTCTGGAGACTCATCGTCGTCTTCGTCCCTCCACCACACCGGTGTTCGCTGGTATCCGGGACGCCGCTCGAAGTCGGCGGTTGTACACTGTGACTTGCGGTGGTCGTGCAAAGCCGCGACACTGCGCGCAATTGCGAATTGGATTCACCTCGCCTTGAATCAGCGCGACTCGCTCGCCCTCATTCCCGTTGCCACACCTGGTTATTCGATCAATTGGGTTGACCACAACCTCGATTCCTCGAAAATCGTGGCCTTGCGCTCCCGAATTGATTCGAGCAACGGTGGTGCGCCGCACCGTCGTCTGGCTTTGAGTTGGGTCGACTCGATTCGAAGCTGGGGTGAGTCGTGTAGGCGCGCCACCTGTTCGACCCATCACTCGCATCCTATTTCGAACAGGTCACGACTCCACGCGCGCCCTCTGGTTCTTCGGTGATGACGGCGAGTCACCCGCACCGCGCCTGTTTGTCCAACAATGCAGACCTGATTTGAAGTTTGCCTCTCCTTTTCATTGCTTGTTGCTTCTGAATTTGGGGCTATTTCGATTCATGTTGTTAATTGTCAAATTGTTTGGTTGGGAATCTGTATTGGTTTGGAACTGATGAATTAAAATTCTGAACAAACCCTAACTATTGGAACCGTTTTTGGAATTTTGAATGATTCTGTGAACTGATGAATGTTGGATGTTTGGTTCGAATGACCCGGTCAGAAATGGTTTTAGGAAAATGGGGCGATGATGAGGGGAAGGACTGTGCCGAAATTGGATTTAGGACAGGTCCTTCCGTGCAGTTTTTGAAACTTGCACATGAGCCCTTAACAAATAAAAGAATTAAAATATGATTTAAAATTAATACGATTAATTTTAAGTTTTGAAATAAAATTGGATTTTATTTATAATTAATTGGGTTAATTATTGAAGTTTAATAATTTAAAATCGAATTTAAATTGGATTTTGAAATTCGGTTTAAAAGGAATTATTAAATCCCACTTGTTTAACTGATTTTAATTAATTCGTTAACGCTTTTACGTCCGCATTATAATTGTTTGGGTAGGCGGCGCCCAATAATTGTTGGACCGTATTATTGTTTGGGTAGACGGCACCCATATAAATGTTAGTCCGTGTAAATCATGTTTGGGTAGGCGGCGCCCAATAATTGCTCAAATATGATGTAGATTAACATGTTGGATCTCGATTAAGCAATTAATACCCCGCCTTTAAAACCTTCCTCACTAGAATATGGTTTTCTCATTAATTTGATAAGATGTCTTCCATCAAAATTAAAAGTAAATCAGAGATTTCGTTCCAATGAGTACTTAAAGACCCTTGTCTTTTGCTCGGATCTACATCTAACGGGACTTTTATAGGGACATGAAATGTCGCCGCTTGATGGTTGTAAACCAACTTGACTTTGTTTCACTAGCCCTCACGGGGAACAAAGGGTAAGTGACATCAGCCGAACTAGGTTCGACAAACTAGGAGTTGCAGTTTTTTGCAATTGGTTTGGAGACCTACCAGTTATGCTATTGTAATGATCATCCCTCGCTGGGATTATGGTGGTAGGAATGTGGATCCTGGTCCATTACAATTTATATTTGATATAAATTCGTACTCTTTCGATGAGGTCGTTGAGTATGTGAAAATAATGGAGACAAAATAAACACTAATGAAAGGCCATGTTTATTTTGATTGCTGAATATTGATCATAGGAATTGTGTGTTTAATTCTCATTTTATTTTATTTCTCTTGGTTAGTTGAAATGTATAACTGTTATTGAGATGTGTTTTGGAAACAAATAAATTGGCTAGGCCAAATTTTCTGGACTGGCACCTAAACGTGTGTTTGGTGCTAAGGCAAGAAAAGATTGAGTACGTGTTGGACTCGCCAATCCCTGTTACCCCTGCAGCTAGTTTCTTGAGACAGACACGTTTGACGTAGCACCTCAGAAGAAGCATCAAGGGGATGCTTTCTAGGCTCAGTGTGTGATGTTGTTCGACATGACTCCCGATATACATAGGCAACGTGAGAAAATGGGTCCCTTCTAGATGCTCAAGCATCTGAAGGATCTCTTTGATTCTGAATCTCATTTTGAGATTTATGAAATGATGAGAGATCTGTTCAGATGTCGGTTAGCTGAAAAAGGGAAGATTTTACCTCATGTGCTTAAGATGATAGGCCTAATTAATAAACTTGGTAATTTAGGCTTTGAGCTAAAAGACCAACGTTTTCATTTATGCTATCCTCCAGTTGCTCTCGGATTCATATTTTAGTTTCATTGTGAACTACAATATGAACAAGACAGATGCTACCATGCCTGAACTTCACAACGTGCTAAAGACTTTTGAGTTTCACTATCACTAAGATGGTGTTCAAAAGAAGAAGCGGGTAGACAAGGATGTGTGCCTCTACTACAAGTAGAAGAGGGCACTGGAAGAAGGACTATAAGGTTCTGGTTGCTAAAAAGAAGGCACTGGGTGCTTCTAGCACTAGAACATGTATGGTTGTTATTAAGAAAACATGTCCACAAATAGCGCTAACTGCTGGGTAATAGATACCAGATGTGGCTCACACATTTGTACGAATGTGAAAGGGCTCATGTGTCTTAGGGCAGTTAGGGCGGATGAAGTCGTCTTACACATGGGAACGGAGCAAGAGTTGCTTCTGAACGTGTGGGACTTATGTGTTAGACTTACCCTTTGGTTTTAGATTAGAACTTAATGATTGTCATTTCATTCTTCCTATTACTCGCAACATTATTTTCATTCCTATGTTAAACATTGAGGGTTATTCCTTCCATTTTAGTGATAATAATTATTATTTCATGTTGAATGGTGTGGTTTATGGGAATGCCCCTATGGATAATGGTTTATACTTGTTGCATTGTGGATATAATGTTCTTAATATACAAAAATAAAAGACTCAAACTTAGTAATCATGAAAACCCGACTTACTTGTGGCATTGTAGACTTGATCATGTAAACGAGAAACAAATTGCAAGGTTAAGAAAGTTAGACTACTTAACCCCATTCGACTGTGAGTCTTATGAAAATTGTGAATCTTATCTCATGGGCAAGATGATCAACATACCCTTTTCTGGGAAAGGGGTGCATGCCAAAGAAGTTCTAGAGTTGATCTACAACAATGTTTGTGGACCATTGTCCAGTCTAGCTAGGGGTCACTTCAGTTATTTCATCACTTTTACTAATGATTTCTCAAGATACGGATAGGTGTATCTTATGAAACACAAATTCGAATCTTTTGAGAAATTCAAAGAGTTTGAGGCTGAAGTAGAGAAGCAACTTGGTAAGAGTATCAAAACTCTTCGATCAGATCGAGGAGGTGGATACCTTAGCCATGAATTCACTGATTACTTGAAGTTACATGGAATCCAGTTACAATGGACTCCTCCCGGAACACCTCAGATGAACGGTGTGACCGAGAGGAGAAACCAAACCTTGTTAGACATGGTGAGGTCCATGATGAGCTTCTCCTCTCTTCCGACATTCTTATGGGGATACACGTTACAAACCTCAATTTACATTCTGAGTAGGATTCCATCTAGATCGGTTGAACATACACCATATAAGTGTGGCAAGAAGCTAACTTTTACACATATCAAACATGGGGTTGCCTCGTGATTGTGAAAAAGGATGCTTACCGACAAGTCGGAATCCAAAGGTGAAAAGGGTTACTTTGTGGATATCCTAAGGAAACTAAAGGATATTACTTCTATCTACCTGAGAAACAATCAGTGATTGTTTCTAGGCAGACCAAGTTCCTCAAAGAAGAATATGTCTTTAAGGAACAAGGTCGTAAGTTTTTAGAACTTGAAGAAATTCAAGAACCACAAATTAACAAAGAGACTGAAATCTTGTCAAAGCAACATGACAAGGAATCAGTGGGAGCATTCAACAACTTTCACAGTGGGAGTCTTTCACTAGGTGATCGTCTTTCAGCCAGTGGGAGCGTAATTGGAGTATGCTTGCCAGTGCAAGAACCTCCAAGTGGGTAGAATGAGAACAACATAGTTCAAACACCCGCTCAAGAGACATCTGAAAGTGTAGCTCTTGAGGACTCTCTGGATATTGATGAAATCAATGCACCACAAAATTTTCATGATTAGAATGTCTTTCTCGCATGTAAGTCAATTAGGAATCGAATCCGCCCATTAGATACGGACATACCGATAACTCGATGGACATCTTTGGATAAGGATGATCCTAATAATTATTCTGAAGCAATATCGAATATTGATTCAGGGAAGTGGCATGAAGCCATGAAATTCGAGATGGACTCGATGTACACCAATCAAGTCTGGGACTTGGTTGAGTTGCTTGAAGGGATTAGACCCATATGTTGCGATTGGGTCTTCAAGAACAAGACCAATGCAAATGGCAAAGTACAAACCTACAAAGCTAGGTTGGTGGCGAAGCATTATAGTCAACACGAAGGCATTAACTATGACGAGACCTTCTCATCAGTTGCAAAGATCAAGTCCATTCGAATTTTACTTGCGATAGCAGCACACTATGATTATGAGATTTGACAGATGGATGTCAAAACAACTTTTCATCAATGGAAACATTGATAAGGAAGTGTTTATGACTCAACCGGAAGGTTTTACATCTAAGTCAAAATTCTAGTCTAGTATGCAAGCTAAAGATATCCATTTATGGGTTGAAGCAAGCTTCTAGGAGTTGGAATATCCGATTTGATGAAGCTATCAAGTCTTTTGACTTCATCAGAAATTCGAAGATCCTTGCGTTTATTGTAAACGCAACGGGAAGAATATTGTTTTCATAATCGTGTATGTCGATGACATAGTGATTTTAGGAAACAAGATCCCGTTAATGCAGTCCGTTAAAAAAAATTGTTGTTAAAGACCTTCATGATGAAGGGTATTGGTGATACCTGCTAAATCCTAGGGATCAAGATCCACAGGGATAGATCTAAGAGGATGTTGAGGCTGTCACAGTCCACCTATGTAGACAAGGTGTTGAAGCATTTTTGCGATAGAGAACTCTAAGAGAGGGTCTCTACCGGCAAATCATGGGATAAAGCTATCAAAGAAGGATTGTCCTTCTGTTGAAGCTGATATCAAGCACATGAAAGATGTCCCGTATGCATATGCAATTGGGTCAATCATGTACGCCATGACTTGCACTAGGCCAAACGTGGCCTACACTATCAACATCACTGGTAGATACCAACAGAATCCGGGTGAGTCTCACTGGATTACTGTTAGGATCATTCTAAAGTATCTTAGACGAACTAAAGAATGTTTCCTTATCTATGGTGGACAGTCAGAACTAGTAGTGACTGGTTAAGCTGACACAAGCTTCCAATTTGACTGCGATGATTACAAATCACAGTCAGGTTACGTTTCACTCTCAATGATGAGGCGGTCAGTTGGAATGGTTCCAAGCAAGTCGACCGCAGATTCAACAATCGAAGCTGAGTACATTGTTGTATCAGAAGCCTCAAGGAGGCTCTCTGGATTTTATGGTTCTTAAGAGAACTAGGGGTACTTCCGAGTGCCAGTTGTCTAATAAATTTGTATTGAGACAACGTTGGTCCGATTGCGCAAGCAAAGGAACCGAGATCGACAAGTAGTAACAGGCTTATCATTTGATCCGATAGATCATAACGATAGGAGAAATAGAATTAAAATGTATTCCCACATATTTAATTTGGCAGATCTTTTCACCATAACACTGAGTGTTCATGTACACACTAGACATTTGATGGTCTAGGGGTTAGACATGTAGGTGATTGACTCTAGTCTAAGTGGGAGATTGTTAGTGTTACTGTCCTAGAGACAATCTATTGAAAGGACATAATACTCGATGATATTCAGTTTGATTTAATAGTATAGTTCACTTAATATTAATGTATGGCAATACACTTGTTTGAATATTATGTTTGATTATTTGCATTTATTCATGCAAGTGTTCCCATGAATCATTGCTGTCATTGAGGTTGTGAGAACTCAGATGACTTAAGCATGATTCTCAAATAGCCCCGATCAAGGATCATCAAGAATGGGATATTGATGATACAATGGAGATTGGTGTGCGATCTGCATCATAGTCTTAGAGAGTGTAGTAAGATCTCACTTACTACGAGATACTAGGTATCTCATGATGGATGCACAAATACCTTAGAGGGTATTGGTATACCCATCCGAGAAACCGTTTGATGTACTTCCACTATATGTGTCTACGGGTGTGTCGGTTAGTGGGAGCGATGTGATACTCCTTTGACTTGAGGTCAATACGCACGACATGTGTGGGATGATGAACTTTGACCATGACCGACGCTTGCACCCTAACCATGGGTAGATATGGCTTGGATTGGGTTCATCACAAAGTACATGTGCGTGGTAGTTGAGCCAAGAATATGATTCATTCCTCAAAGTGGATTTAGAGAGAATAAAGATTAGGGATTTTATTTCCCAATCAGGTTAGCTTAAGATTTAAGCTGGGTCTTTCCTATATATATGAGCTCTTGGGAATTCATAAACAACATTCTTCAAATTCTCTCCATAAAATCTAGAATAGGAATTTTCTTAGCAAATTCCGTCTCATATTCAACACTGGTAAATCTGTGCAAGTCCGTGAATGGGAATTACGTGGATACCATAGTTGAGAAATCTGCTCTCGAGTTACTGTAAGATTTCTCGTTATGATTATTGTAATCTATATGCAATTGACTGTTCGTTATTGGTGAACTTTAATTTCCGCTGCGCATGTATTACGTGTTTACGTGCCTCTAAATTCCAATAGAAACTTCATCAACTCACCCGCACATCACACCTGTTCAGTCTGAGCATTCGATTCCTGAATCCAGATCATCTAAGACAATCACTGGGAAGATGGAGCATATGCGAGAGATATATATCCTGAATTGGAATCCCATCCGGCTGTGAGAGAAGATGTGTTGGAGATCCTGGCGTGGAGAGATCTCAGATTAAAGAACTTCTCAGATTTCATGATTATCATTGAGCAGATGGGAGGTGCTGATGAATTTGCAGATTATGACTTTGACATGAAGAAGTCTGCCCGGGTTGGATCACCAGCTGACTTAATTTCTGATGACGCAGTGAAGGCCTTGGTTTACAGAAAGCTAGGTAAACCTCTGGTTATCAATCTGGAGAAACCTAATGCTGAAATATCTGAGAATAAGAATGCCGAAATGGCTAAGGAAGGAACTGCCGATGATGGTGGTCAGGGTGATGCGGTTCAACACCAACCACTGGAGGCACAACAAACTGACCAAGGACATGAAGCGGTCAGAACTGAGTCAACTGTTGGAATGGAACCTACTCCACCAACAGCTCAGGCCATGCAAGCCATCCTTGCTACTCACATTTCCTCTGATCAACTATGGGAAATCAGATCTTGTTTTCGAGATCTATTGAAAGAAGAGGTAGAAGGGGTGATGGCAAATGCAGTTGGCAGTACTATCAACGATCAACGTTAGTTCTATATCCGAGATCTAAAGGAGCATAGGGAATATGCCTTTTCACAGATCGATTGGGTGAGGGCTCAGTTCAAGAAAACAGTTGACGAACTAACTGAGGACTTTAAGAAAGCAGTTGATGAAAAACTGGTCCAGATAAAAGATCTACAATTTTCTCTCCTAATGGCTACAGATAAACTTGACAAAACAGAGGAGAAATTTGATAAACTCATTCTCACCCTCTCATCTGCCATTGAAACTGCAAAATCTAAGTTGGTCTCCAAGATTCAAGAACAAACTACTCAGACACAAGGGCTCACTGCATCTGATCTCAATCAAGCCATTGCTATCAGTTTTGGCTCCCTGACTTCTCACCTCAATTCTCTTTTTGATCAAACCAAAAAGGGGGAAGGACAGGTTGTGAAACCAACTGAATTCATCAGAACTACAGAAGAACTTATTCAAACAGTTCAAGCTTATGGGCAAAGATTAGATCATCTGGATCTATTTGCAAACAAAGTATCTGACAAGATGGAAAAATCCAAAGCAAGGAAGATAGCCGGAGGAGCTGGACCTTCCAAAACTGGACCTGTTCCCAAACCTGCTCAAACCAGATGAATTACAACGAGCACAACAAGTCAGATACAAGCTGATAAAGAATTTGCAGTAAGGCTCTCTGGGGAATAGATTGCAGAAGAAGCTCGATTAAGTGAGGAAGAGAGGAAAGCAGAAAAATTGGCTGAAGCTGAAGGATTGAAGAAGAGATATGCTTCAAGAGTCAAGAAAGGTCAAGCTGGGAAACCATTAGTGTAACCTCTGCTGTCAGCAAAGGTTGATGACATCATCCCTAAAACTGCTGCACACTCTGACAGATTCGAAGAATGGAGAAAAATCAGAGGTGAATGGCTTTTGGATGCTTTTGTTCTTGACCATGTGCCAAATGAAGAATCACCAGATGAAGAATTTCTAAACTGGTTGGAGAACAAGCATCCAGAATTTCTAAAGTATCTGGAGAATAAAGCCAGAAAGATCAATGTAAGGATCTCCCATCAGGATTATGAAGTGATGGACTACACAAGAAAGGTGGATGGCTCGTTTGACAGACTGGCCTTTCAAAGATTCTACTTTGACATCTTGGGCAAATCTCACATAATTGATCCGCAGCAGATCAACGATGTCAAATGGAAGCTGTATCGGATCTTCAATGTTCCACAAGATCTGCAATAGATGCCAAAAGAGTACAAACCCACAGCCTGATGATCAGAAGATAGTTTCAGTTAGGATCAGTTGTATTTCATATTTAAACTTTTCAAATGTACTCTGTAATGACAAAATCTGATGAATGAAAAGTTTACTTTACTGATCCTAAGACAAAATCTCATTGTATCTGTCTTTATTGCTTTATAATTTATCAATTGTTATTGGTTTCTCGAATGTTTTGGTTTCATCAAAAAGGGGGAAATTATTGGGAAATTTATAGTTTTGATGAAAGTTCCAAAACACTTGTAATAGGACCAGTCAGACCTGTTAGCTGACTAGTGATTTATAAATCAGGTTAAGCTGCCCAATTGATAATTACTGTATAGAGCAACTGATGTAATAGTATAGGTCACATATTGAGGGGGAACTCTATATGTATCAGGCAAGTCTGAAAATCAGAAATACCTGATAACCTGGTATAGATCAGGTAAAGACAAGAAGACCAGAAGATCGACGTCCAGAAGTCAAGAAACAGATTTGTCAGTTTCTACCAGATCTGACTTAATCTGAAGAAGAGAACGAAGATCACTAAATAAGATTCAAGACTTGATGACCTGATATATAAACAACATCAGATGAGTCAGTAAGTTGGACTAAGATAACTTACATCAGAAGACTCAATCAGGTAGAGTGATCACTCCGAACTGATCAGGTCAGTTCAATCATGTGTAAACAAGGTTTACCTAAGACGTACGAGGTTATCTGACAAGAAGAATGTCAACCTAAGTTGGTGAATCAAGCACCGAATAAGTGTACTTGACAACCAATGGAAGCGAGAAACGCACGTACGGAACTGACATTGCGGGATATGGTGTTTCGGGTTCAAACGGCTAAAAAGGACAAAAAAGCACGCATATAGCCATACCGCCTCTGAGCACGTCAAATCACGCCTATAAGCTACCAAAAATAGCCTGAAATTCAAATTGCTCTCCTACGACTCTTTTGATTTCAAGGTCTATAAATATAGGATCAAACCTCCAGAGTAAGGTTATGGAAATAATACACAAGCACAAGCTCAAGCTATTTCCACACAAGAACACCAAGAACTCAAGTTTATTCTAAGTGTGTTCATCCCATAGTTTCTTAGTTGAATTCTTATCCATTAGCTTTAGGCTACTCAGAAGATATGATAGAATTCCAGTTGGAACAACTCAAATCTTATACCCAAACCAAGTGTTAGGTTAAGTTTGTTTAGCAAGATTTCAAGCTAGGCTTTCTAGTCTTGATTTCAGGGATTGGTTGAGTGAGAACTCTTGAAACATCTGTTGTATTGTGTTGGACGTAGGACAAGTTGTCCGAACCACTATAAATCTTGTGTGCCTTATCTGTTTTACACTTATACACACACCTGATATTCAAACTTGCATGCATATTCTAAGTATGGATCAGTTTTGCATCAAGCAGCTGATCAGATCAGTTTGGCACTTCGTCATCTGATCTGTGTCAGAAAACTTAGGATTAAATTTGAAAAACTAGTTTTTCACACGTGTTAAGCATATCTTCCGCACAATCAGGTAAGTTGATAGAGACCGAACTGGTCTGCTCTCAAGCGATCAGTAAGTTGGATATCAGTCCATACTGATTCACTCCCACTCTGATCAGGAAAGTTGCTTTCACACCTGATCTCACGAAAAAGTTTCAGAAGTCTTTCACCCCTCCCTTCTAGACTTCTGCCTCACTAAAACCCATTTGGGACCTACAAGGAATATGATGTGATGGACAACACCAAGAAGAAGGATGGCTCGTTTGACAGATTGGCCTTTCAGAAATTCTACTTTGAGCTAATGAAGAAAGAAGGCATTAGAAAACCAGACCAGGCAACTGACATCAAATGGAAACTCTACAGGATCTTCAATGTTCCTCAGAGTGAAAGAGAAATGCTAGAGGGCTATAGACCCAAGGTCTGATGATCAGAGGACTACCTGAACCGGATCAGTATTTTGTTGTTAAACTTTTCAAATGTAACTTGTAATTCCTTATCTGTTAAATGAAAAGTTTACCTTATTGATTCTAAGACAAAAACTCATTGTCTTCTAATTATCTGTGTTCTTTACTGTTTTATTACATATCAATTGTTTTTGGTTTCTCAAATGTTTTGGTTTCATAAGAAAGGGGAAAATTGTTGGGAAAATTTATAGTTTTGATGAAAGTTCCAAAACATTTATAATAGGGTCAGTCAAACCCGTTAGCTGACTGATGATCTAGATATTAGGTTACGTTTACCAGTTGATAATTGTTGTATAGAACAACTAATGTAATAGTATATGTCACATATTAAGGGAGAACTCAATATGTATTAGGTTAGTCTTAAGGTCAGGTTCGTGTCAGAAGATCAGAAGATCGGAGTATAGAAGACAAGAGAAACTGATTAATCAGTTTCCATCAAGATCAAAATCAACCTGAAGATGGAAACTTAATGAATTCCGAAGAATCAAGACCTGATGACCAGCTATGAAGGATACATCAGAAGAGTCAATAAGTTGAGCTAAGACAACTTATATCTGATGACTCAAGAAGGTAGAACTGATCAGTACGATACTGATCAGGTCAGTTCAAATCAGGTGACATTCAAGTGTTAACCTAAGACATACAAATGGATTAGACATTTTGAATTAACAAGAATGAAGACTGACGAGCGCCGAATGAGTGTACTTATCAACCAACGAGAGATCGACACATATGTACGGAACTGATAAAGACAGGATGTGAAGCTTCAGAGTTCAACGGCTAGAAAGGACAATTAATTACATATTTGGCCATGTCGTCTCTGAGCACATCAAGTCAATCCTGCAAACCTACCTTAAATAGACCGAAATTCGAATTGATTTCCAACGGCTAGTTTGATTTCGTGCCTATAAATATGGGATCAACCTTCATAGTAAGGTTACATAAATTATACACAATCTCAAGCTACAAGCAATTTCGCAAGAACTCAAGAAATATTCTAAGTGTTCATCCCATATGTTCTTAGCAAGAGGTTCTTATCCTTTAGCTTAAGGCTACTCAAATACTAGGATAGAATTCTAGTTGGAAACCAAACAAATCTTACCCCAAACCGAGTGTTAGGTTAAGTTTGTAAGCAAGATCTCAAGCTAGGGATTCTAGTCTTGATTTCTGGGATTAGTTGAGTGAGAGCTCCATAAATATTTGTTGTACTATGTTTGGACTAACACATTAAACTAAGTCTATTTGGTAGTAAGTGCCCCTGCTGTCAGGGAAGAGTGGACGTAGGACAAGTTGTCCGAACTACTATAAATCTTGTGTGCTTATCTGCTTTACACTTATTCACACTACTGATTTGACAAATTATCATGCACTTCCTAAGTAGAGATCAATCTAGCACCAAGCTGCTGATTCTGATCAGTTGGACACTTTCTCAACTGATTTGATCAGAAAACCTTAGGACTGTTTTCTACAACAATGGTTTTTCACACGGGATAACTTAAATCTTCAACACAATCAGTTAAACTGGTAGATATTAAACTAATCAGCTCACAAGCGATCAGTAGGTTGGATATCAGTCTGTACTAATCACCTGCACTCTATATCAGTATACTTGCAAATCACATTGATCACACGAAAATGTTTTAGAAGTCTTTTCATCCCTCCCCTCTAGACTTCTACCTTACTGAAACCCGTTCGGGACCTACATCATCATACCTAAGACTGTTTTGGCAGTCCTGGATTCAGGTAATGATTTAGGTTCTGGTTGAGCAATGGGTTGAGCAGGTGATTCAGTTGATTGTTCAGGTTGGGCTTGGTGAGAGATTTCGGTTAAGGGAGGCTGAGGAATTTCTGGAGTGTCATGTGTAGTAGGTTGGATTGTTTCTGTTATAGGTTCATCAGCTGTGGAGGTTTGTGTTAGGGCTGTCAGCCGATAAATTGGTGGTTGAGTGGAAGAGGTTTCAGGTGGGGACTGTGGAGTAGTTTGTTGGGCAGGTGGAGATGGGACAGTTTGGAATGTAGGGGAAGGTGTCTTGTGTCGGGTAGCAGTTGGTGAATGAGTTGGTGGATCGGGCTCGAGGGCTCGCGGCAGTGACCTTTCTCCTTTCCTTTTTTCTGAGCTCCACCTAATTGATCAGGTGAGTTATCTTTCTGCGATTCTTTCCAACCTGAAAGTTCAGATCCTTTTCTTTCCGAGGTAGCAGACTTGCTACCTGCTCCACTTCTTTCTTGTTCCGCTTCCTCTTCCTCTTTCTCTTTACCAGAATCTTTGCCCAAGAACAGGGCCATCGAGCCTGTTTCAACCTCTTGGTTCTTTTCTTCGCCAACTCTTTCGTCAGAGTTTTTCTTTTCTGTGGCTGAGCTGATGGTAGTTCAGCTTGTTCCGACGTGGTTTCCTTTCCCTTACTCTTCTTCCTCACGGTTCTGGTCATGGTGTCATCAGGTAGACCAAAAATAAGAGAAGTGTCTGTGAGGAATGCTTTGTGGGCTTTCGATCAAAGAGTTCCCCACTCCATAATGGGAAACTTGTCTCGCAGAATCTCAACAACCTTGTTCAGGTTACTGATTCTCTTCGTCAGAACAACAGTGTGCTCCTAAATCTTGAACATATCTTTCTCCTGAAGCAGAATTACGTTCAAGTATCCAAGCCAGTTTATGTTGGCGGCATTGTCCACAATCGCAGTCATACAAAGGAAGCTTCACTGGCGCTTAGTCCATCGAAGGGTCAAGGAAATTCCCATAATCGTCTTGGACACGATTTCAAACAAGAGTCTGTACTTGCGTTTGAGCATTAGCTTAATAAGCCCAACAGTTTGATCCTTATCCGCATCTTTGAATAGTTGGGCTCAGATTTGCTGATCTTCATGTTCTCTGTACAAAATAGGCGAAATTTTTCCCTTGTTGGGGAACGTTTTGCCCCGATCTATTCGAGGTGCAATTTAAATACAAATTTAAATAAACCATTATTACTACAATGAATTAATCCTATTAATTCAAATAAAAATTACTAACAACATACATGCGTACAAATAATTCACGTAGAATCCTAACATGCGGAATCTAGGAGTTTACACAAATTCTTACCCTTGAAGATACAACCTTTAAGTCGATGGATCAACCCAAATGCCTTCTCAAGTATATCCCAAGTCCTTGCTCGTTATCCGGTGGAAGATACACACGAACAATTTAAACAAAGGAAAAAGAAAAAATATATTGCACCACCTTTGTGGATTTCTATTTTTTCCAAAACTGGAATTGTGTTAGGGATGAAAAATTCATCCCCTATTTAGGGGAGCCGAAAATTTCAGCCCAAATGGGCTCATGGGAAATTTTCTTGTATCTTCTTCAAGATACAATCTTGAATATATCTCATATATTCTATTTTCCATAAATATCTTTCCACAAAATCCTCTCTTATTATTTAATGAAATTTTCGAAAAACTCATGCAAGAAAAGTCAAAGACAAAGATTCTTGAATTTATGAGATAATATTGTATTCCAAGAATACTTATTTTCCATAAAATGTTTCCAAGAAAATCTTTTCTTTCTTTTCTAGAATATTTCAAAAATTATAAGAAAAATTAGGCAACAATAGTTTTCTTTTATTTTAATCACCTTTTCATTAATTGGACTTATATTGGGCTACTTGAGGGGCCTTTAGGAGAATTAAGATTAGACCTTCTAATGGGCTCTGAATTCGAATATTGAGCCACAATATTATTCAACCCATTAATATTAATTTACTCCACTATAAAATTAATATTGCACTATCCATCTTAACCCATATTGCGATAATATGGCTCCCAGTTATTATTTCCCGTGTTTAAGATTATTTTGTCCATTAATTAATTAAGCCAATTTGAAAGTTTTATATTAATTAATGTCTTATTCCTTGAGTAAAGACAAAATTTCAACATTATTATCCATACAGAAACAAATTCCTCTTGCAAGATTTGTATGATAAAACTTCTAAGTCCACCAAGGGGACAAATCAAACAAGAGTTTCCTTGCACATAATTTTCTCTCAGATTAAATCTTAGCAATTGTCATGTAATTAATAATATTGCTCAAATTACAAAGTATAGAATCGCTCTCTGACGCTAAACCCAACATAGATCAAAGTAATAAATATTAATCATACACAATCCTATTTAAGTGACAGAGATTAATAAATCAACAACCACTGAGGTCTAATTCTTCATCATATAAGTCAGTGCGGAAGAATTTATCCTCCCTGTAGGTCCGTTTCAGCGCATCACAATGCACACTAGTGTAATCTCTGTAGGTCCACTATGTAATACCCGTAGATTTTATAAAAGGAAATATACATATCTTTTAATTATTTATTTAATTTAATTTTTTTATAAAATTATTATAATTTGTATTTTTTTTTTGAGATAAGGATTCATAAGCTCTTTTAATATTTAAATCTTATAGTCCTTATCTCATTCAAGCTCAAGCCCATCTTTTTATATTTCTATGTAAATGAGACTTTAAATTTTAATCCTTATTTATTTAAAGCCCAATTTAAATATTATTGTTTTAATTGTCTTTAATCCAAGCCCAAACTAAAATTTAGTCCAAGCCCAAATTTTTAATATGCTTATTTATATAAATTATCCCCCATAATTTTTCAGAGACACCACTCAAAAAAATCTAACAAAGCTATAACTACATGAGATTAATTTGGTACCTTCTTACCTTCTCTTATCTCTTCTTATTATTTTTAGAGTTTAACGTATTGTACTAGGCATTGTATGTCCCGAACGGGTTTTGTGAGGGCAGAAATCTAGAGGGGATGGGTGAATAGACTTCTGAAAAACTTTTCGTGCAAGATCAGGTGTGATGGCAGGTTGCATGATAAGAGTGCGAGTGAATCAGTTTGGAATAACTCAGAAGCTGAGGACAAGTCCACTGAGAAGATAAAGGACCACAAAGCTGAAGGAACTTCATCCAGAAAGAAGGACTCCAAGACCAAGGAGGAGAGTGATCAGGATGATGATACCAACAGATGCTACAACTGCAAAAAGAAGGGTCAAATGAGACAAGAAGAATTCAAGCAAGAAGGCTATGGTTGCTGAAGAAGAAGTACACTCTGAAGAAGGATCCAGCTCTTCAGAAGAAATGTTCTCAGATAGTGACAGTGATGACGTTTGCCTTGTTTCGATTGAGGAGGTAAATTCTTCTATCTCTGTTGTTGCTCCTACACAAGCACCTGAGTTATCAATTTCATCTGTAACCAGTAATTTTGACCTGATGGATTCTTTTGAGAATCTTATGAAGGACTATTATGTGTTACAAGAACTGTTCATAGAAACTCAAGAGCAGAATAAGGAACTGACTGCTGAGAATCTGAAGTGGAAAAACTCTAATGCTGCTGAGATCACTTCTCAATTAATGGGAGCTACTGATAAACTGGATGTTCTGAAAGTACAGCTCTCAGAAAAAGAGAAGGTGATAGAGGCCCCGAAAGGAAAGTTAGAGAAATCCACTAAGGAAAATCAGATTTTCAGGACTGAATTCAATGACCTCTTTGAGAAACATGAAACTCTAAAGAAAAGTGAGGATAGCTTGCGGAGAAAGGTAGCTCTATTGAATTCTGCATCTAAAGCAATAGATGAAATTCAGAGTTATCAAAGACCTGCAACCATAAAGGGGGAACCTCACAAGGTCATCTGAATGCTGCTTCTTCAAGTAGCACTAAGACTGTCTTTGTTAAATTGGCGGTTCGTACTGATCTTCTTATTGAAGAACAACCCCATGTTTTAGACAAGGGTAAAGGACATATGGTTTCAGACAACCTGAAGGTTCAGGAAGGAAATCCCAAACCTCAGGAAAAGGCTAGAAAACTTTAACACTCAGTAGGAAATCCTCAGGCCAGTACTTTGAAGCCTCAGGCTAAGAATACCAACCTGAAGAAATCTGCACTAAACCATCAGAGGAATCTTCAGAAGGGAAACACTCAGCCGAGATATTCTCAACTGAAGAGACCAAGTTCTCAGGATACTGAAAGACCACAATTTCAGTACAGGCTACCTAAACCCCACTTGCCTAAGGGTAAAGGTTTCCTGAATCCAAGTCAGCAGAGACAGAGACCAGCTGCACCAAGGCTGAAGCATTGGAACAAGAGGCCAAAACCCAAGAAGAACTCTGAGGCTCATGTTCATGCTAAGACTGGCACTCATACACAAGGTACTGCCAAGGCACCTAGGGTGGTGAATGTGTATGTAGATGTTTATGGAAGACAAATCAGCCACTCTAAAGTAATTAGAGTTGTGAGGCAGATTTGGGTTCCAAAAGGTACAACTAATCTGTAACAACCCGAATCCATTTAGGACTTATTTGTTTATTTTTCCTAATGTGTTTAAATATTATACTTGTTTTTAAAAATATGTGTACAAGTTTCTAAATTTTTCAGGTGACAAACGAGCTTTTCGAGCCGAAAACCCTACTGGGACTTTTCGGGTTTTTATCCATAAAATAGGCCCGTTGATAATGTCAAAATTTAAAGAATTCAAAATGAGAGAGGAGACCTTCAAATGAAATCCTAAAAATCGTGTGAGTTTAACGGTACGTTTAAAATAATTTTTGGAACCAAAAACCAAACCGAAAAATATCAAAAAATATCATCTAAAATCGCATCTAAAACCCGGACTACCATAATGGCGAATTTCCAATTACGACCAAGTGCCGCCCCCTTGCAAGAGTAAAGAGATGGGATTTGGCCTTGTGATGTCTTGTAACTACCCCCCTATAATCCCATCTTTGGAGATAATTCCAAATGACAGACTGAAGGATATGGAACTCTTGAAGTTGATTATGTTCATATCCATTGTGTATCATATGTTTCTGGTTTAAAGCATAACTTGTTTTCTATCAATCAATTCTGTGACAAAGGATTCAGTGTTAACTTCTCAAAGAACTTATGTTATGTGAAAGATTTAATACGGAGAATCGTGTGCAAGCATGTCTTGCTTGATTTGTCCTCTTGGTGGGCTCAGAATCTTTATCATACCAAATCTTGCAAGTGAAAATTTATTTCCGATATGGATAATAATGTTGAGCTGTCTTTACTCCAAGGACAAAGATATTAATTAATACAAAGCTTGTTCAGTGGCTTAATTAATTAGTGGACTAAGATAATCTTAAACACGGGAAATAATGACCGGGAGCCATATTATTGTGAAGTCGTAATGTGGGTTAAGATGGATAGTTCAATATTAATTTTATAGTGGAGTAAATTAATATTAATGGGCTTGAATAATATTTTGGCTAAATATTATAGTCCATTGGAGGTCCAATCTTAATTCTCCTAAAGCCCCCTCAAATAGCCCAAATTAAAGTTCAATTAATGAAAAGGAGAAGAAAATATTATTGCCTATTTTTCCTAATTATTTTCGAAAAATATAAGTTGGAGAGAAAAGATTTTCTTGATTTTCTTGGAAAGATTTTATGGAATAAGTATTCTTGTAATACAAGTTTATCCCATAAATTCAAGAAAAGTCAAAGATATTTTTTCTTCTCTATTTCATTGAAATTTTTGAAAAAATGCAAGGCAAGAAGGAGGAGAAGATTTTGTTGGGAGATATTTTGGGAAATAGAATATATTGGAGATATTCTAGATTGTATCTTGAGGAAGAAGCAAGGAAATTTCCCAATGACCCAACTAGGTCAAATTTTCGTCCCCTCCTTGCTCTATAAATAGGGATGAATTTTTCATCCCCAATTGCAATTCCATGTGTTGGAAAAATTAGAAATCCACAAAGGTGGTGCCAAAAATATTTTTATTTTCTCCTATAAATTAAAATCGTTCGTTGAGAATCCTTCCACCGGATTACGTTCGTGGACGTGGGACATATTTCGGAAGGCACTTTGGGTTGATCCATCGTATCAACGGTTGTGTCTACGAGAGATTAGTATTTACGTAATTCCTAGATTCTGCATGCTTAGGATTTACGTGAATTACTTGTACGCATGTTGCTTAATTGCTTGTTTAATTATTATGTTGAATTGATTTAGGATTAATTCATGCTAGTAATTAATTGATTAATTTAAATATGTATTTAAATTCATCTCGAATAGATCCAGGCATCCCTAATTTCCCAACAACTGGTATCAGAGCCTCGGTTTCGAGCTCTGGTTTTAAATTATTATTTAAATTATGTTGTCCATTAAATTTTATTGAAAATTGGATAATAGAATTGCTAGATCTGTTTTGCATGTATCCAATTGTCATGGTATTTAATGTGTTTATTTATTTCATGCGTATGATTGGTTTTAATTCGACTTGTTCGAATTTATTTTTCTCGTGAGAAAATCCACGAGTAGATTAGGTTATTTGATTTTTCAATGTAATAGACTAGTCTAGATTTAGGTTTATTTATTTTTATAACCTGATCGAAGACGAAGACGGATCCTAATCCGTGGGCGACATATGCTTATCGCGCCAAAACGCGTGCGAGGGCACGCTTGCTACGACGCAAACGTCAGCTAGTCGAACGGGCCTAGCGAGACGGCTTGAAGGCGAGATCGGCCCGAAACGCGCACAAGCGCTGCGGCGTGCTGGGAGCCGTAGCTGGAGCGAGCGCTGGCGCGGGCCGAAATGGCGTGCGGGCGAAGCGAGGCGGGCGGCGTCTCTTATTTAAGCGCCGATAGACAGGCGGGCGGGCCAATAAGCGACGATCGATACCGACTGGCCGGGTGGTGTAAGCGTGCACCCCGACCAAGAGCTGGTCGGTGCACGAGATGTGACTTTTCGAGACGTTCGAGTGGGAGAAATTCAAGAAGGCGTTTCTTCAAAATCAAGCCAAGAAAAATCTAACCATGACAGTTGGATATTTTGTGCCCACTATGTTTATTTTTCTGCTATGCTTGATTTATTGTTGTATTTTCTTATGCTTTATTTAATTTGTTTAAATGTGTTTGCATGAGAATTGCTCAATGAAAAATCTCAAAAATTAAAAAAATTACAAAGTATTTTAAACAATTAATTTAGTTTTGAATCGAATTAATTATAGACCTCCATGATTTATTTATTTGTGAAATCTTTTGGAGAAATTCCCCTAAGGGACGGCCAAAAGAAAGCTTTCACAAGAATAAATTCCCAAAATGATGATTGTGAATTATTATTAGTGGCGACGATGACCCTCCCAAGAGGCTCGATCAAAACGAAGTAGTAATTCTATATTTAATCATGGTTATTACTTAGGTACAAAATTGATATGCATATACTTCGCCGAAGTCCCTGTCAATTTTGTATTGGTCAAGTGGGAGCCAACTATTAATTAATTCTTTAATTAAAGGTTCGTAACTGATCTTCTTTGGAACCTGCTTGAATATGATTCGTTGGGAAATCTGTAATTTAGTTTTGATGGAAGTTCCAAAACAGGTTGTAATAGGACCAGTCAGACCTGTTAGCTGACTGATGACTTAGAATCAGATTAAGATGACCAGCTGAAATGTATAGATAGCTGATGTAAAAGATAGGTCACATATTGAGGGGGAACTCAATATGTATAGGTCAGGTCGAAGTATCAGATGACCCAGATAAGGTCAGATGATCAGAAGACCAAGCACAAATCAGAAGACAAGAAGTCAGAAGATCAGGTGAAGACAAGAAGACACTGAAGACTCAGATGAACCTGAAGACTCAGATAGACACTGAAGACTCAGATAGACACTGAACACTCAGATGAACCTGAAGACTCAACAAGGAACCTGAAGACTCAGTATGACTGAAAACACTGAGGCTCAGAGACACCTGAAGATCAAAAGACCTGAAGACCTATATCAGCGGAGTCTGCATATTGAGCTAAGACAATGTGCATCTGAAGACTCAACAAGGTAGACTGATCAGTTACCTGATCAAGTCAGCTCACACCTGGTGACAATAAAAAAGATACACCAGACAAGACGAATCTTCTACAAAAGGAATATCAATAGTCTAACGGACAAATTTCTGAAGTGCCGCCTCGTGAAGCCAAGGAGAAAGCGACACGTGCACAAAAAGAGCTGACAATACGGGATACGACGCTGCGGACAAAAACGGCGCTAATCATGCCTACGGCCACGCCGATAATCGGAGCACATCACAATCATATCCTACAACCTACCTAATATAGCCTGAAATTCAAATTGCTCTCCAACGGCTCTTTGATTTCGAGGTCTATAAAATGGGATGGATCTTCATTTTGAAGACAAGGACCAACGAGTGAGAACTAGCAAAGAACAAACACGGAGACACCGCAAAAGAAGCTAAAGCTACAGCAAAATCTCCGCTCAAAGAACACTACATTTGAAGATTATTCTTAGAGTGTTCATCCCATAGTTCTTAGCAAGAAATCCTATCCACTAGCATTTTGGCTACCTAAAGCACCAGGATAGATTTCCAGTTGGAACCCTTAAACATTCTTTACCCAAACACAAGTTAGGTTAAGTCTGTAGAGTGAGAACTCATTAAACATCTCGGCCATCCTGAAAAGGATATAAGTCCCGCAGGTTACGTTTGTACGAGTGGGAACTAGGTAAACATCTCGACCATCCTTTTTGAAGGATATAAGTCCCGCAGGTTACGTTTGTAGAGTGGGAACTCGATAAACATCTCGGCCATCCTTTTGAAGGATATAAGTACCGCAGGTTAAGTTTGAGTGGAAACTCGGTAAATATCTCGGCCATCCTGAAAAGGATATAAGTCTCGCAGGTTAAGTTTGTAAGAGTGAGAACACGGTAAACATCTTCGGCCATCCAGTGAGGGGTATAAGTCCCGCAGGTTAAAGTAGGTTAAGGTTCCCCTGTGTTAAGGGAAGAGTGGACGTAGGACGGGTTTCGTTAACCACTATAAAAAGTCTTATGTGCATTTACTTGCTTTCTTATTGCTTTTACACAAGTCACACAACCGAGTTTAAAACAACATACATATTCTAAGTTAAAGCTCGGTCACCGCACTAAGCAATCGATCGATCGATTGACACCTTAGTCAACCGGGTTGAAAAATCGACTTAAGAATCTGATTGATAAAACTGGTTTTTCACACGGGTAAAAACAAGCTTCCGCACCACTCAGTTAAACTGACAGATATCAAAATTGATCTGCTCTCAGGCACTCAGTAAGATTGAACATCAGTCTAAACTGATACACTAACACTCTGATCGGGTAATCTGCAGTTCACACCGATCCAAGACGAAAAAGTTTTAGAAGTCTATTCACCCCTCCCTCTAGACTTCCACCCTCACAAAACCCATTTGGGACCTACAAGTGGTATCGAGCGCTGGTTCTACGCACCCATCGGGCTTTTGAGTATCATCGATTCTTGAGGAAGAATCTTTGTGGTCATTTGAACAGATCTTGAAAACCATTTTCAAAACTCATTCGTTTTCAAAATCATTCAGCATGGATAATACCTCTGGTATGTATCATGATTTGCCTAAGTTTTCAATTGATGAGTATGCAGATTGGGCTATATATATGTGCAACCATCTAGGATCGATCATCAAATATCACGACAACCCATCATCATATATGATGAAAGTCATTGAACGAGGACCCATTATCATATATCACGACAACCCAAAGCCAGGTTGGAGGATATCCAGATTTTGCCACAGAAGTCTTGTGCAAAAAGCCCAAACTTTGATGGATGCAGAGGAAAGAAAGCTGTATACTCTAGACACAATCGCCAGGCATATAATCATGAAGACGATGGATAAAGTCACCAAGGAGAAGATAAAGTATCTCAAAACCGCGAAAGCAATGTTGGATACTCTTTGCCGAGATATCTTGAAGAAATGATCAAATCAAAGACAAATACTACAAGTTTAATCGGTGAAGTTCGAAAAGTTAAAGATGTTGCCCAACGAGACCATCAACGAGCTCGATGGGAGGATCACCAAGTCAGTAAATAAGCTACGAGAACTTGGAAGAGAGATGTCAGACAAAGATATCAACTACAAGATCTTAAGATTTCACCAAGAATGGGACATGAAAGTCACGAATCAAGGATTGCCAAGACATTTCAAAGATGAAGCCGAGTAGCTTGTTCCTAAGCCTTAAAGCTCACGAGTTCGATTTAATCGAAAGAGGACAAGCGGATGAAGACGAGACGCTCACCGAAGCCTCAACGCTTAAAATCATTTTGTAGATAAAGCAACCAAAGAAGCAGATCGAAGGCCACCGAACCTCGTTGAAAAATATAATGAGTCAAGGTAACAGATCGCTTCCGCTACTCAGAAACTTGAAAGAACAAATACTCAGCTTGGTAAGTATCGAAGATTCTACAGTGACTATCAAAGAAATAGGAGGCCAACTGACAGATCACGAGAAAGAACCAGATCTGATGATCGAAGAGATCACAGAGAAGAAAAGAAAAGAGATGAACTTTCAGATGAGAGAAGAGATAACAGATCGATGACAAGAAGTTCGATACCATCGAAAAGGGAAGTCACCGACAGATCCTACAGACGGGTGACTCACCGGCAGAGGGAAGTTCCGAGATCGAGGATCATGCTTCAATCAGAGAAACCAGTCACTACAAAGACCGAACGCCTCGACTGACTCCCCGAGAAAGAGAAGAGAAACGAACAAAAGAGAGCAACGCCTCGATATAGGAAAGCCCCGTCACGATACATATCCGGAATTGATGATTCCTATCCGCCTTTCGAGGACTCGGGTACTAATCTATAGAAGACTTCTGTCTGATAAGCAGTGCTGTTGACTTCCACGAGCATGAAGATCTGATATTTTCTTCAGATGACGATGAAGTCTGCCTGATGGCCAAGGAGGACCAATCTGAGGTAACCTCCAAACCTTCTGCTTTTTCAATTTCCAAACCTGCTATTATTAGCACCTCTGCTGGAGAGATTGACTTGCAGCTCTACTCGAGCAATTGCTTGATGATCTCTCGATGCAAAGAGACACTTATACTATAGTGGAAGTTTCAAAATGACAAGCTAAGGATCGAAATAATCAGCCTTTGTTAAAGAGAACGCCTCAAAGAAAGCTACTTGAATCGAATTCACTTGAACCGCCGTATAGGTAACTGAGGAACTTAACAGTTTAAAAGTTAAATCTTCTGATCAGGAGAAGCAGATCAAAGATCAGCTAGCAATCAACAAACAACAAGCTGATGATTTCAAAATCCTTCAAGCTAAATTTGATGAGCTATTCCGACTACATGAGAGTCTAAAATCTACTGAGGATAGTTTGCGCAAGAAAATAGAGGTTTTCACGAAGTCATCTAAAACCGTTCAAGATATGAACACCTATTTTTGAAGGCCGACTAACAAGAAGGGAATTGGGTATGAGAACCCTTCTACATCCTCAAAAGCCCCGTTTGATTCACTTCAGAAGGGTGTAATCAAACGAGTCTCTGACAAAGATACAGTAAAAGCTAAAATTGTATCTTATAAGGAAAAAGACTCACGAGCAAGTAAGGCGGTGTGCCTAATCGAAAGGGAATAGAAATGGACCCCAATCGATAAAGCATCACCGAGAATCAACAGAACCCGTTCTTCAAGAAACCTCAACTCGATTTAAAATTAGGTATCAGAAGAGACAACCTTTAAGAAGGAAATCTAATCTGAGACCCAATCAAGGTCAGCTGCTTAATAAGCAAGCTATAGGTAAACTGCAAAGACCACCTATGCCAAAAAGATATGAATCGTTTGATGGTACCAGTCATACCTACCCTTATAACCAGAGATCTAGGGCTACTGCACCTGAGCCACACTGAAGAGATGTACGATTATGTTGATATGTATGAGAGACAAATCAGACCTTCTAATCTATCTGATTTTCATAGAAGTGCTCTGTTTGTGTGGATCCCTAAATCCACCACTAAAACCCCCAGACCCAATTCCAAAGGGGTACCTAAAGCCCGATTTGATTAGGGTTCATGGGACCGCCAACAGAGGAGGTACACAAGCAACTATCCGCACATCGATAGTGGATGCTCAAGGCACATGACCGAAGTAAACATCTCCTTAGCTCTTACAAAGAACAAGAAGGCCCACGGTACTCTTTTTTGGTGATGATAACTTTGGTTTTACCAAAGGATTCGAACCTTAGAGAATGATGATACAAATGGCGGAGTCTCAGTATGTCGAAGGATTGAAGCACAATCTACTATCGAAGATCGCATTCATGACAACGGATTTAGCGTTGAGTTCTCGGCGACAAGTGTACGATAAGGAATCGAGCCACTCAACAAATCTTGCTAACCGGTTTTATGAAAGGCACAATCTACACAAAGATTGGAACAATTGCCCAAAAGAATACATGCTTAATTGTTAAGAGTTCTAAAAGTAGCAATTGGCTCGCACAAAAGAATGAGTCATCCGAACTTTAAGACTCTTAACAAGATAAATTAGATGTCTTTGTTGAGGGACTTCCGAATGAGATATTCTCCAAAGATCAGACATGTGCCGCATGTCAGATGGGAAAACAAGTTAAAGCCTCATTCAAGGGAATACCTGGACCAGCATCCAGTAGAGTATTGCAACTGCTCCATATGGATCTATTCGGACCCGATTACCAAATATCTCGAAGGACGTAAATATACTCTTGTAATCGTGGATGATTATTCCAAGTTTACTTGGGTTGTATTCTTATACAAGAAGAATTAGACAACGACAAAGATACCCGAATCGCTTTCAGAAGCTACAAAAACGAGAAGGGTGTCAGCATAGTAAAAATCAGACCAGATAAAGGTACAGAGTTCCTGAATTCCTTTATTACTGATTTTTGCACTGATTTTGGTATACAACATGAAACGTCAGCTGCAAGAACGCCACAACAAAATGGAGTAGCAGAACGGAGAAATAGAACTCTCAAGGAAGCTGCTCGCACTATGTTAGCTGAACATGCTACACTAAGCCATTTTTGGGCGTATAAATCAATACCGTGATGCCATACTCGTAATGTATGTTCTCTGACTAAGACTCACTTCAAAACACCTTATGAACTGTGGAAGGACAGAAAACCTCGTGTTTCACACTTCCATGTTTTTGGGTGCAAGTGTTTTATTCACAACAATGGGAAAAGTCAGTTGAAGACTTTTGAGGCCAAGTCAGATGAGGGTATATTCTTAGGATATTCCTCATCCAGCAAGGCTTTCAGGGTTTACAACAAACGAAACCCTAGTTGTGGAAGAAACACCCCATGTGGTGTTTGATGAGACATCTTCCGAATAAGAGAAAGTCGCCTCGTAACAAAGCCGCACTGGATCAACCACTACCTGACACGCATGCTTAATTGTTAAGAGTTCCAAAAGTAGCAGTTGGCTCTGGCACAAAAGAATGAGTCATCTGAACTTCAAGACTCTTAACAAGATAGCTAAGATGTCTTTAGTTGAGGGACTTCCGAATGAGATATTCTCCAAAGATCAGACATGTGCCGCATGTCAGAAGGGAAAACAAGTTAAAGCCTCATTCAAGGGAATACCTGGATCAAGCGTAGTATCGCAAATCGCCTCCATATGGATCTATTCGGACCGATTACACCGATCGGTCTCCCAAAAGGACTTAAATACTCTAGTAATCGTGGATGATTATTCCAAGTTTACTTGGGTTGTATTCTTATACAAGAAGAACGAGACAACGACAAAGATACCCGAGCTGCTCAGGAAGCTACGAAACGAGAAGGGTGTCAGCATAGTAAAAATCAGACCAGATAAAGGTACAGAGTTCCTGAATTCTTTTATTACTGATTTTTGCACTGAGTTTGGTATACAACATGAGACGTCAGCTGCAAGAACGCCACAACAAAATGGAATAGCAGAACGGAGAAACAAAACTCTCAAGGAAGCTGCTCGCACTATGTTAGCTGAACATGCCACACCAAGCCGCTTTACGGCGTATAATCAATATCGCATGCCATACTCGTAATGTATGTTCTCTGACTAAGACTCACTTCAAAACACCTTATGAACTGTGGAAGGGCAGAAAACCTCGTGTTTCATACTTCCATGTCTTTGGGTGCAAGTGTTTCATTCACAACAATGGGAAAAGTCAGTTGAAGACTTATGAGGCCAAGTCAGATGAGGATATATTCTTAGGATATTCCTCATCCAGCAAGGCTTTCAGGGTTTACAACAAACGAACCCTAGTTGTGGAAGAAACACCCCATGTGGTCTTTGATGAGACATCTTCTGAACAAGAGAAAGTCTGCCTCGTAACACAAAGGTTCGCATAAGATCAACCGCCACCTGACACGCAGAAAATGGATCAGCTAAGCATCAAGTAGAAAGAAGCTGAACACGTAAAAGTGTACATCCCAGAACTTGATCTTGCTGATTCAACAGGTCAATGTGACCCTAAGGTACGCACAACTTTCAGTGAAGAAACCATTACAAAATGAGATAAAGATCAACCGAACCATCTCGGTTCGGGGGAACTCTGGTTCCTATGAATGACATCGCGACATGATGAGTCCAACATCAGCTGAGACATGTTCTTATCAAGTGGATCATAATTCCGCACCACTCCCAATCACTAGTAAAGAACTACTATCAGAAATGGATGATGTTCTTTAACCAGACGCAAATCAGAATAGAAGGAGAATTACCAGTCATCCAACTGATCTGATTATCGGAGACCCATCTGATAGAGTCAAAACTAGACATCAGATTGGTGAAAGTGCCATGTACTCAAGTTGTTATCTGTCTTTTGAAGAAACCAACTACAAGAGAGGAAGCTTTACAAGACGCAAGTCGATTCTAGCCACGCAAGAGGAACTGAACAGCTTTTTAGAGAATCAAGTTTGGAAATTGGTGGACGTACCAACTCATCAAGACGTGATTGGCACGAAGGGGTATTCAAGAACAAGAGAGATGAGAAAATGTCATAACCAGAATAAGGTAAGACTTGTTGCTAAGGGGTATTCACAATCAGAAGGAATTGATTATGATGAGACCTTTTCACCGGGCCGCCGCTTAGAAGCCATTCGGTCAAGCTTTCGCATATGTCGCCTGAGGTTCATTCACCGTGGTATCGGATGGATGTAAAGAGTGCATTCTTAAACGGGGTACTAGCAGAGGAAGTTTATGTCGAACAACCTCCGTGCTTTGAAAAAAGGCAACCAAGTGTACCATTTAAGAAAAGCTCTTTACGGGTTCGAAATAAGCTCCTCGAGCTTGGTATGATACACTCTCTCGCCTTGATAGACAGGCGGTTCACTAAAGGAATAGTGCACATAACCTTATTCGAGAATAGAAGATGGAGAAGATATTCGATGGTTCAGATTTACGTGGATGACATCATCTTCTGGATCTCCCAACAAGAAGTTCGTGTGAGAAGTTCAAAGAAATTGATGCAAGGGAAGTTCGAGATGTCCATGATGGGTCGATGAATTACTTTCGGGTTTACAAGTCAAGCCCAGTACGTATGATATTCATCTCGCCAGACGAACACAAGGAATCTTCCGCCAAGTTTGGAGTTCAACATTGCAAGGAAGCCGTAATTCCCATGATGACCGGGTTCAAGATGGATCCGATGAAGATGATCGTAAAAGTTAATCGAAAAGAATATAGGGCTCGATTGATCACTACTATACCGATCGCCAAAGACGGACATTTACTTTTACAAAGGGTGTATGTGCGATTTTCGCAAATCCAATGCAAACCAACCTAGAAGCAAGCCTAAGCCGATTCTCAAGTATCCGAAGGGACCGTAAACCTTGGTTTATTTTACCCATCGATGATAATCTAGAGCTTAGTGGGTATTCTCGATTCGATTACGGAGGTTGAAGAATCAACAGAAGTCAACCTCGTGTTCATGTCGGGTTTAAAATAAACCGATCTCATGGTTTTCGAAGAAGCGATATCGGGCCATGACATCTACTATCGGGCGTAATATATGGTCGCAGAAGTCAAGTTGTTCCCAAATCGCCTCTAAGTCGTCAAGCCGGTGAGGATTACAACATCGTAGCTAAGAACGCACTCCTATATTCTCGCGATGTTAATAGTGCTATTGCAATCACTTTCGTAATCCTCGTTTCTACATACAAGATGCAAGCATGGGATGTCGGACACCATTTTATCGAGATCACGTTGAAAAGAAGAATATCGATGAAAAGATCCATACCGACAAGCGTAATCAACATTATTCTAACCAAGCCGCTTAGTGAGATCGATTCGAGAGTTATGCAACGAGCTGGGGCTTCGGATCTTGGAGAAAATGCACCGATATGGTTGAAGGATCGATCTCCCGTAACCGGTTGGTTAAAAGACCGACCGTGTTAAGTGGAATCAGTTGAGTTAGGAATCTCAACTAATCAAATGACCGACGAGGAGCCGATCCGAAGTTCGATAAGAAGCGGTCGAAAAGCCGCATAAGTAGCCAATCGAAGTTCGACAAAGGAGCGATCGACCAAGACATATCGACAAGGGGAACCGATCGATTGGAAGATACTTTATAAGTCGATTAAAGCTACAAATCAACAAGCAAGTCAAGTAAAAATTTCTACAGATCGCATTAGTCGGAGAAACAACACAAAGAATGGAATAACAGAGTTTTTCATTGATAAGGACCCGGAGGTCAGATTTACAAGTTACAAGTGATATCACAAGCTACAAGTGCTACAAGCTATCTTCAAGTGGTATTACAAGTACAAGAAGACCCGAGGTCATAAACCATGAGCCCTAAGCCAACCCTAGGTAGGGAAGAAGAGAGAGAGTTCAAGGTATGATGCTCTCATTTTCCCTCGATCCTAAGAAGGGCGCCAGAGAGGCTTCGAGAATCTGAGCCAATCTCAAAAGCTTCGGAGGAGGAGCGACAGAGGCTTTGAAGGATGTCCAAACCAGAGCCCTCGGGACGTGAAATCAATCGGGCTCTCCAAATTTGTTAAATGGGGCACAATGCCCACGTGTTTGGTCACAAGGACCAAACGGACACTTGTGTCGCATTCAAATATTGAGCTTGATATATGGAGATCACCGCCGATGGATGCACCATATACCAAACTCACGCTTTATTTCGCATCGAAGTCCGTTGATGCTAATTTCGTCATCTCGATAGGCGCACAAGGTGCATATGGTTAGGAGAAGTGCCTTCTCATTTTCCTTAGCAGATCCGCCTCCATGGTGGTAAAAAGAAGCTTAGCATTGATCGTATGTGAAATCTTAGATTACGACAAAAAAAGGTGTGAAGGAACACACAGGGGTTGATTTGTGAAGTCAATTCATTGGAAAAGGGTTAAAGGTTCCCACCGAAGTTTCACCGAAATAAGGAACTCATCGGAAAAGCATGAAGTATATCTTAAAGAAGATAAATGGTTTATGTTGTGTTGTTTGCCTAAACACCCCTGTGCTAATTTATAGAAGGAAATTAGGGGTATAAATGTAAATTTATCTTCTCAGAAGATCTTAAGAGAAATTTGCATCGACAACGAGTATGGAACACGCGGCTAATGGTTGGATGAGTTAACGGTGTGTTTAATCACATCGTATCTATGCCATTATTATGGGATGTCAAATCACGCCGATTTGGGAATCGAGGCGACTTTTGGACTCCCCGAAGTAAAAGTTTTGGCGGGATTTGACTTCATGAAAATGCGGTGATTAGAAGAAGATCAAGGATGAAGTGTATCGATAAGAGGATTAGATAAGTGGTGAAGTGTTTCAAGAAAAAATCTGATCAGATGAGTGAGATATTATTGGGAAATTCATAAGGCAACCATCAGATAGGTCAACAAGTACCAGATCAGATCACTGTGGTAACTGGTTGATTACAATATCAATCAGTCAGATACGTTCTCTTATTTATCACTTTCTGAATACCTTATATGCGTTATTTAAATAATTAATTTATTTTATTATGTTCATGACGCATGCTCTGCAAAACTTTTAATGCGGACTTCAGAATATATTTTCAAAACTATATATCAGCCACTGATTTCAAAACACGGATACTTGAGTACTTTGGAAAGTTGTGCAAAAAGGTTTTCCCTCGTATTCTATAAAATCCAAATCTTTTTCAGAAAACCTCTTTCCACTACCTCGTCTTCTCAAAGTTCTTAAAAGATCACATTTTTCAAAATCTTCAGAGAATTACCTTCGAAATCATTTGATTCTACTCTTCGGATTTCTAAATCTTTCGAATCAACTTCTGGTAATTTCTTATTTAATTAATTACATGATCTCAATTTCTCTCTGGTACCTAGGTTTACAAGTTGTGATGCTATGATTCTGTAATTTTTATTAGATCTAAACGCTTATTTGCTAAATTGATGCTAAAATTACTAGTTTGACTGAATTTATTGAAATATCTTACTCAAACTAAACATCAATTTACATATCGTACAGAAATGGCACATCTTGTTCCACGACCAGGCCAAGGGAAAAAGTTCTGCAACTTTGCATCGATGAAGAAAGAAATCATTGATGAAAAGTACGTAGTCTTCACCATCACCTCAGATTCGGAATTGCTGGAAATTCTGGAGTGCTTGCGAGCGTGTGGGCTGGAAAGATATTGCTCTACACATCAGAACATCGTCCACACCCATGAAGCCCTGGAGTTTCTCTATAATCTACAGAGGGATGAAGACAAGGATGCTGACCCGATTTCTTCCGTTGGCGGAATGGAAGTTCGAAAGTGTCGAATGACGATCTCCGAGGATATTCGCCTAACTCGGCGAAGCATCAATCCGCAGACCTACACGACCGATGTAGAGAAAAGGAATTTCTTAAAAGCCGAAGTTGTTGAGACCGCAAACAAGGAGAACAAGACGAACATCAAAGCCTCCTATCTGAAGAGAAAATATCGCCTTCTTCTTGAGATCGTTCAGAAGGTGATCATGTGCTCAACTTACGACCTTGATGCGGGTCACTTCATACAAGATAAGATTCATGGCTACAATAATCAAAAAGGCTTCGATATCGATTGGTTGGGTATGGTCAAAAGACGCTTCTTTAAAAAAGTCTCCGGAAGTTCGAATCGACCCGAGCAATGAAGAAGTGTGCTAATCTTCCAAGTGCTCCTTCATACACAAAATCTCTATCATTATGTCCCGATAAACCGCCAAAAATTATGAATGGAACGAGAATGGAGCGAAGATTTACCAAGCAAAGCACAAGGCCATTTTTGGGCAAGGATGAGTCCCTACCGACAAGCCGATGAAGATCCAACTCCTTATGTGCCCAAACCCAAGGAGAAAAGAAGGAAAAGATAAGGCAACCGCATCGTCAAGTGCGTGAAAAGGCCATTCCAGAGAAGAGGATGAAGAGGAAGGATCCGCCAAAAACCAGATGCTCACGAAAACGCCGTAAGAGAGTCTCATCTCCTCCTGGAATCGCCCCAAGTTCTCGCCAACAAAGTCGCCATAACGAAGATCTGATGCAAGTAAGATTAGAAGAAGAGATAGCGATTATCGAGCCAACTATCGCAGAGAAGTGAAGGAAGAGCAGATGATCGCAGCAGAAGGAGAGAAATTGTCGAGGGATGTAAGTGGAGCAATCGAGTAAGAATCACCATCCATTCTCTACCTCTCACCAAGATCTTCCAAAGAGCAAGATCGCCAACGCCCACTTCCAAATCAACATCACCCTCTCCTCAAAAATCATCACCACCACTCTCCCCACAAAACCTTCTCACCCTCACCCTCACCTATCAGAACAACATCTCCCACACCACCAATCAATGAACCCGTTCAGGAAACTGAACACCCTCAACACGCTGAAAATGAACCTGAACTACAAACATCCCAATCCCCGATCAAGTCTCAAGAACCTGAGAGATCCGACAAGCGAGTGTCCATCTCTCATAATCCCTTCAATACTAGAACCGTGCTTGCTTCACCGCTCCGTAAAGCCCCTTCATAAGGATAATGAAGCAAAACAGATCAAGGAGTATCTGGCTGGATCTATGCCCCGAATTGATCAACATCCCGTCATCCAAAGAACATAGAAGAAATAGTGTTCGAGGGATATCGACCGAAAAAGCATTGAAGAATTTCTGATTCTCATGACAACTCTGGGATCAGATTTCTTTGTAGACTTGGAGTTGAAATGCCTAAACAATGCTGGGATTGAAAGTGCTGTTGAATTGGGATTGCTGATAACAGGGAGGAAACCATTCAAGATGAACCAAGAATGGGTGCTGCAGATAAGACCCGACTTGGCAAGGCTTCAACATCTGATCAAACTGCTACGATGAGCTCTGATACCCTAGATCATTATACTGAGAAGATTCAGGATGGGATCAAGGCTGCATTTGAAGACAAATTTGCGGCCACTCCAAGAGATCGATGAAGTGATTTGAAGATGAGCAAGCAAAACTAGTTGACAAGGAACGAAGTCACACAAATTAGGATGCACAATGTCATCCTTGTCAAGTAATGAAACTAGTAAATCCTCTTGCCGGAGAAGCTCAAACTCCATCGACAAACTCACGAGCTCGACAGAGATGCTCAATCGCATACGTGTACTTTTGGAAAGTGTCTCGGGCATCCTTGACAAAACTAACAACCACATGGATATGGGTTGGAAACATTTTCTAGCTTCTACGTAACGAGCAAGACAGAAATCGAAATTGCTCTCGGGACGCTTGTTCACCCCCCGCACCTTCGCCACCATTCATCATACTCCTCTTGTTGTCGAGGAACTCGCCGAGAGGAGATCTCACGCATTAACCGCTTCAATCAAGAAGATGTCCAACCTCTTTGATGAAACCAAAAAGGGGAAGGACATGAGAATAAAGAGAAGATAGAAAAAAGTAGACTGCATACGCTTGGTAACAATTTCATCTCTACCAAAACCATCAGATCGACTTGCCACCTACTTCCATCTACCGATCTCGTTCTTTGAAATGAAAGAAACCGTGGAGCAACATAGTAAAGAGATCACGAATGTAAAAACTGCTATTTCGCAGGTTACCGCCAGAGTCGATAAGATTGAAGACTTTTCTTCGCTCGCAATGAAAGAATGGAAATCGGCGAATGTGCCAAGAGCCTTGAACTCGCTAAAAAAATTAGTCAAGAAGACGAACAAGATGAACTCCGAAAGCAGACTCGAGGAGGAAGAAAGGCAAAGGCAAGATGGCAAAAAGCTATCGGAAGATCGAGACAAGGCCAATCACTTACTACCAAAAGCCGATGACTCCCGATCAAATTCAAGAGCGTATAAGACAAAAAAACAAGAGAGGCCGCCATCAAGAAGCGTTAGCAGAGGCTAAGGGATCGAACATCGCTTACATCCGGGCGGAAGAGGAAGAACGGGTCAGCAGCAGCAGGAGATTGCTTTGGGAGAAGAATGCCCTTCCCAAGACTGTTAAAGACATCCTTCACAGACGGCTAGATCTGCCTGCAATGGGATCGACCGAGAGGAGAATGGTTATGTGACGCCTACATCCCGGAGAAGATTCCAATTCATCAAGATCGGACTAAAAATGATGATGAATTTCTAAACTTGTTAGAAACAAAGTATCCGCACTTCTACCGCATAAAGGATGAAAGAAGGAAAGATCATGTCATCGATACGACCGAAAGCTCCACCCTTTGAACTACTCCATCCACCTTTCGCCCGCATAAAAAGCTAGATCATGTTAAGTTCAAAAATGCCTACTATGGATTTGTCAAAACGGAGGGATCCATAGAAGAGAAGAGCCGACAAGCTAATGCAAAGGATGTACAAGATGTTTGGCATCCCCAAAGAGTCGCAAAATGTTCAAGTACACCGAGGAAGACAACTTTGAATCGATGATAGGTACGCTTTTCATGTATTCTATAATGCACACACCTATCCGAATGAAATATTCCATCTCACCGATTCTAAGACAACATCTCATTGTCTTCGAGGTATGTCTTCGCTTACATTATCTACATTTCCATTCATGGTATCTGCTTTTTCGATTAAGTGTTTTGGTTCCATCAAAAGGGGGAAATTGTTGGGAAAATCAGATTTTAGTTTTGATGGAAGTTCCAAAACAAGTTGTAATAGGACCAACACTGTTAGTCGATCGATGACTTAGAATCGATTAAGATGACCAAATTAAATGTATAGATAGTCGATGTAAAGATAGGTCACATATTGAGGGGAACTCAATATGTATAGGTCGTCGAAGTATCGGATGACCCGGATAAGGTCGATGATCGGAAGATAAGAAGTCAAGATCGTGAAGACAGAAGATATCAAGACTCATATGAACCTGATGGCTCGGATGGACTCAAGACTCGATGAACTCAAGACTCAGATTAACTCAAGACTCACTATGACCAATACACCGAGGCTCGAGAGACACCAAGATCAAAAGACCTGAGACCTACATTCAAATAAGTCTACGATTGAGCTAAGACAATATGCATCGAAGACTAAATAAGGTAGATTGATCGCCATCGATCAAGTCACCACACCGGTGTCAATCAAAATTATACACCGCATAAGAAGAATCTTCTACAAAAGGAATATCAATCGCCTAACGGACAAATTCATCAAGTGCCACCTCGCTGCCAAAAAAGAAAGCGGCACGTCAAAAAAAAGAACCGACATTGAGGGATACGACAAGGACAAAACGGGCGCTTAATCATGCTTACGGCCACGCCAGATAATCGAGCACGCCATAATCATATCCTACAACCTACCTAATATAGCCCAAAATCCAAATTGCTCTCCAACGGCTCTTTGATTTCGAGGTCTATAAAATGGGATTGCTCGTCAAGTGAAAGATAGAGAGGCCAAGAGACCAACTACTATCACATGAACAATTGAGCAAAGCGGAACAACATTAACGCAGATTTTCAAGAAGTTAAAAGCCTTCAGAATTTTCGCTAGAAGAACACCATATTTGAAGATTATTGTTAGAGTGTTCATCCCATTTGTTCTTAGCAAAAATACTATCCACTAGCATTTGGCTACCTAAAATACCGGGATAAATTTCAGCTTGGAACCCTCAAACATTCTTTACCCAAACGCAAGTTAGGTTAAGTTTGTTCCCGGAAGATTTCAGACTAGGGATTCTAGTTTTTTGATTTCTAGTTCGGTTGAGTGTGAACTCGATAAACATCTGTAGAGTGTGAACTCAATAAACATCTATCGGCCATCCCGTGAGGGATATAAGTCCCGCAGTTAAGTTCTAAGGGTTCCCCTATGTTAAGGAAGAGTGGACGAAGACGGGTTTTCGTCGAACCACTATAAAAAAGTCTTCGTGCATTTACTTGCTTTCTTATTGCTTTACACTATTCACACTACCGAGTTTAAAAGCGCATACATATTCTAAAGTTAAGCTCAGTCTGCACCAAGCAACTGATCTGATCAGGATGACACCTTAGTCAGCTGATTGAAAACTGACTTGAGAATCCAAATTGATAAAACTAGTTTTTCACACGGGTAAAAACAAGCTTCCGCACTCTCAGTTAAACTGACAGATATCAAGCTGATCTGCCCTAAGGCACTCAGTAAGATTGAACATCAGTCTAAACTGATACACTAGCACTCTGATCGGGCAATCTGTAAATCACACCTGATCCGCACGAAAAGTTTTAGAAGTCTATTCACCCTTCCCCTCTAGACTTCCACCTCACAAAAACCCATTCTCGACCTACTGACTTAGTCCGATGTTATATTTTTCAAGTGGGGTGAACATTTTCATATATGTTTTCCTTATTATTTCACCATTTTGGGTAGTCACTTGGTTTGAATGTATAAAATCGAATAGACTGAATATGCCACATCATTTTATGCAGCAAATGCCACTCCATTTCAGATTATTACTATAACCAACAATGGAAGTCAGATGATGAAATTTGTACATTTCAAGATTTTCTCCAGAGCTAATCAACACTCTTGGTAAAAAACTTTTCTTTTTATGTCCGGTTTGCCTTTGTTTTTAGGCATGCATTTCGCTTTTCTTATTTGATTTAGCTTGTGTTAGGTTTTGTTGTTTGCTTTGGGTCCGTGTTTGGTTTTGTTGTTAGCTTTGGGGCTAGGTTTGGTTTTGTTGTTTTCTTTGGGCCTATGTAATTTGTGAGTTCGCTTGCTATGTGTTCTATGTGTTTTAGCTTTGTTTATTTATTGTTATCGTTAGGTTTGCTTGTGTTTAGTATATTTTTAGGTTTTGCCATGTATTTTGGGTTTGGTTGTTAATTTTTTTATTAATATGTTGTCGGTTTGGTTTTGTTGTTTTATTCGGGCCTATGTAATTTGATTTGCTTGTTATTTGTTGTTTGGGTTTTTGCTTTATTTATTTATTTATTTATTGTTATCGTTAAGTTTGATTCGGTTTTAGTATATTTGCATGTTATATATTGTTTTTTTTACGGGAAACATAAATGGTTATATTGATCTTAAATGTTAAAGATATACTACCTTACAAATAAATAAGCATGCTTTCAAAAAAATAAAAGAAATAAATATACATATATCTTTTAAAATATTATATATATATATATATATATATATATAATTAGAAATATTATGACCATTAAAATAAAACTATAAATATTGTTTATATACATATACCTTACAAATTAAATATAATTCATATGAATATGTAATATAAAATCTCAAGAAAAATGTAGTTATAAATATTATGACCATTAAAATAAAATTAATTATAAATAATTTAAATACTAAATATGTTACGTAAGTATACGTATACATATATATCTAAGATAATATAATAATATAATTGTAGGTCCCGAACGGGTTTTGTGAGGGCAGAAGTCTAGAGGGAAGGGGTGAATAGACTTCTGAAAACTTTTCGTCTTGGTCGGCGGGTGATGGCGATTAGCTTTGTCGAGTGCAAAATGAATCGGGATCGATATCTAACTTCTTGATGCTCGCTGGCGGTCGATTCGGTATTCATCGCTTTAACCGACGTCGCGAAGCTAAGTTTTACCCGTGTGAAAAACCAGTTTTGATAAATCAGATTCCAAAGTCAGTCTTTTAACCAGTTGACTAAAGTGTCAAGCTTGATCAGATCAGAAGCTTGGTGTAAACTGATCTTAACTTAGAATATGTATGCAGCTTTAAATAGTTGTGCGATTGTGTAGCAGTTAATCAAAAGCGGTAAAGGCACACAAGATTTATAGTGGTTCGGACAAACCCGATCCCTCGTCCCACTCTTCTCTATCACAAAGGGCACCAACTAAACCAACTGAATTAGATTTTGTGTTAGTCCAACACAAAGACACAACCGAGATACTTAAGGAGTTCTCACTCAACCGATCCCAGAAATCAGAACTAGAAACCCTAGTCTGAAATCTTGCTAAACAACTTAACCTAACTTTGGGTAAGATTGTTTTGGTTCCAACTATGAAATCTTCTCTAGTTTTTAAGTAGTCTATCAGCTAGATGAAAAGATTTATGTGCTAAGAACTTATGGGATTTGAACACTATAGTAAATAAACTTCAAGTTCGTGTTTCGCCGTATGAAAAATCTGATTATAGCTTGAGCTTCTTGATAGTTTCCGTATATTCACTCGGCGTGATCCCATATTTATAGACCTCGAAATCAAAGAGCCGTTGGAGAGCAATTTGAATTTCGTGCTATATTTGGTGACTTGGGAGATTGATGATGGCGTCTTGAAATCCATGGCCGGGCATGAATAGTGTCTTTTATAGTCGTTAGAGAAAGCGGCCCAAATCCGTAATTGCGGCTCACGATCATAATGTGTCTCGTTCTTATTGGTTAATGGATGCACTTTTCAGTGTTGTTCTTCCAACTAAGGTTGACATTCTTCTTGTTCCGGATCATAGGCGTGTGTTTTTGGTGAAACATCGGTTTTCACTGGTGAAATGACTTTGATCGATCGAATCCCATCGATCTACGATGGAGTCTTCACGTGCCGACTTAGCTTCAACTAGCAAACTCGGTGATGTAGGTCTTACGTCCGATCTTCCGAAATCATCCGATCTTCAAGTATTGCGAGTTTGAGCTTCATGACTTCAATTTGAGATATCGACTTGATCGGATCGATCCGATCTTCTCGATCTTCTCTTGCGCTTCCCTGTCGGGACATCACCGTATTCTTCATATCTTGATTCGATCTATACATATTGAGATTCCCCTCAATATGTGACCTATCTATTACATCGATTGTTCTATACTGATAATTATCAACTGGTATTCTATAATCGGTAATATAAACATCGATTAAATTTAACAGTGTCCGATCGGTCCTATTACATGTGTTTTAGAACTTTCATCAAAACTCTAAATTTCCCAACAATTTCCCCTTTTTGATGAAACCAAAACACTTTGAGAAACCAATCACATTGATAAATATAGAACGAAGAAAGAGCATATAATCGAAGACAATGAGATTTTGTCTTAGGATCGAAAAAATAAACTTTTCTCATTAGATTTGTCGATTACATGTTACATCGTAAAAGTTTGAATTTAAAAACAGTTGATCCTGAGAAGTCTTCCGATTCTTCACTCTTTTGTGCTTGTATCCTTCGCATCTCTCGTTGACATTAAATAGATAATAAATAGGAAAAATGTCAATTCAGGGCCTGAAAGATGATAAAACTATCAATTTAAGGCCTGAAAGATTTTTCCTATCGATTCAAGGCCTGGAAGATAGAAAACTATCGATCCAGTGTCTGGAAGATAAAAACTATCAATTTGAGGCTCACACATTTTAAGGCCATGTTTTGACACTTATATTTCATATCCTTATTTCATGTTCTTATTTTTTTTAATTTTTTAGGGGTTTACGGTTCAAGGTTTACGTTTCAAGGGATTACGGTTCATGGTTCAAGGTTTAGGGTTCATCGCTCTAGGGTTTTAGGTTTAGGGTTTTAGTGTTCGTGGTTTTAGTGCCAAACATGACCTTAACATTTATAAGCCTCGAATTGATAATTTCCATCTTTTCAGTGCCCGGATTGATAGTTTTTTATCTTTCGGGCCTTGAATCGATAGGAAAAATCTTTCAGGCCTTAAATTGATAGTTTTACCATCTTTCAGACACTGAATTGATAAAACTCCTAATAAATATTATAAATTTAAATTTAAATAATTATAAAACTATTAAAAATATACATTAAAGAAATATATAAACTTTTTTTTGTAATTTTTTAAAAATGTATAATTTAAGGTAAATACACCAATAAAAATAAGCATATACATAAACTTTAATATATTTTCATAAGTAAGCATATATTATTTAAGATATTAAAGAAACTCTATATAAACATTAATATAAAATATTACACTAAGATACATAAACATTAATATATTTTCATAAGTAAGCATATATTATTTAAGATATTAAAGAAACTCTATATAAACATTAATATAAAATATTACACTAAGATATTTTTAAATATTAACTTAAAAATAATATATGTTAAATATAAATATTAAGAAATAATATTTTTATAATCAATATAATGTTTTCATAAAAGTATAAATGTATGTATTATAATAAGTAAAATATTCAAATGAATTGCAGGTTCATAAAAAAAGGTAACTAAAATTGAAACCATCTTAAACAAAAATTGACATATTATATTTAATATATACTATACAAAATTTATACTATAATTTATTAAAATAAATGTAGATGTTCAATAGATAATAAATACTCTGAATTTAAACATAAGTAAATATATTATGCATGCATATATAATAACATTTGAACTAATATATAAATTATAATTAAAAATATAATAATATGACTTTACTAAATAATAAATATTTAATTTGAGTTTTAAAAATAAATATAATAATATATTTTATATACATCTAAATATATTAAATATAAATAATATAGTCTTAGTAAATAATATAAACTATAAATATATATGTCAATTTAAATAATAAATTAGAAAATAAATGACCTATTTATAATTTAAAAAATTGTATTAAAGTATTAATTTATATAAGAATCGTGTAATATTATCTCTAAATATTATTTAATAAATATTAAAAATAATATAATTATTTGACATACTCTTATTAAATAATAACAAAAATAAATTTATTATTATATTAATAATTGCTTTAATATCTATAAAATATATAGTCATAAAGTATAAATGTAGATATTATAGAAACTTTTTAAAAAAAAAAACTATCCTTAAATAAATAAATATTAAATATAATAATATTATAAATAATCAATTAAGACAAAAGATAAACATATACACAATAACCATTAATATAAAATATAACACTATGATATTCGTAAATATTAATTTGGAAATGATGTACTGTTAAATATATATAAATATACCATTCATTGTAAACAAGTGATAGTTAATAGTGAAACGAATAACACTAATTAAATAACATCTTTCATTCTTAACAAGTGAAACATAGTAGTGAACCCAAAAACACTAATCAACTAATAACTTTCATTATAAAAAAAGTGACACTTTAGTGGTGAAACCAATAACACTAATAAACTAATACGCTTCATCCTAAACAAGTAAAAACTTATTTGTGAAACCAATAACACTAATCAACAAATACCATTCATTGTAAACTAAACAAGTGATACTTAATAGTGAAACCAATAACGCTTAATCAACTAACACCTTTCATTCTATACAAGTGAAACTTATTAGTGAAACCAAAAACACTAATCATTTAATAACTTTCATTGTAAACAAGTGACACTTATTGGTGAAACCAATAACACTAATCAACTAATATGCTTCATCCTAAACAAGTAAAAACTTATTTGTGAAACCAATAACACTAATCAACTAATAATACCTTTCATTGTACACAAGTGGCACTTATTAGTGAAACTTATAACAATAATCAACTAATACCTTTCATTCTAAACAAGTAAAACTTATTAAGTGAAATCAATAACACTAATCAATTAACATTTCATTGTCAACAAGTTACACTAATTGGTGAAACCAATAACATTAATCAACTAATACCTTTCATCCTAAACAAGTAACACTTATTTGTAAAACAAATAACACAAATCAAATAATAACTTTAGTTCTTAATGTTTTACTTATTATTGAATCCGATAAAAATAATCAACTAATACCTTACATTCTAAAGAAATGACACTTATTCGGCCAAACCGATAAAAACTAATGAACTAATACCTTTCATTGTAAAAAAAGTGACACATATTAGAGAAACCGATAATACTAATCACTAATTTTTTTTTTTCTATATTCTAAACAAGTGAAATTTATTAGTGAAACCAATAACACTAATCAACCAATATCATTCTTTGTAAACAAGTGATACTTAATGGTGAAACCAATAACACTAATCAACTAATACCTTTCATTCTTAACAAGTGAAACTTATTCGTGAAACCAAAAACACTAATCAACTAATAACTTTCATTATAAACAAGTGACACTTATTGGTGAAACAAATAACACAAATCAACTAATACCTTTAGTTCTTAGAAAGTGACTTATCATTGAATCCGATAAAACTAATCAACTAATAACATTAATTCTAAAGAAACGATACTTATTCGTGAAACCGATAAAACTAATGAACTAAACCTTTAGGTATAAACAAGTAAAACTTAATAGTGAAACATATAACACTAGTCAACTTATACCTTTCATTCTAAACAAGTGTCACTTATTAGAGAAACCGATAATAACTAATCACTAATTTTTTTCATTCTATACAAGTGAAATTTATTAGTGAAACAAGTGAGATTTATTAGTTGATTAGTGTTTTTTGGTTTCAACTATTAAGTGATACTTAATTTTTTCGCTCTACACAAATACCATTCATTCTAAACAAGTGACACTTATTAGAGAAATCAATAACACTAATCAACTAATACATTTCATTTTCAACAAGTTACACTAATTGGTGAAACCAATAACACTAATCAACTAATACCATTCATCCTAAACAAGTAACAATTATTTGTAAAACAAATAACAAAAAAATCAAATAATATCTTTAGTTCTTAACAAGTGACACTTATTATTGAGTCCGATAAAAATAATCAACTAATACCGTTCATTCTAAAGAAATGATACTTATTCGTGAAACCGATAAAACTAATGAACTAATACATTTCATTCTAAACAAGTGATACTCAATAGTGAAACATATAAAACTAATCAACTAATACCTTTTATTCTAAACAAGTGACACTTATTAGAAAAACTGATAATACTAATCACTAAATTTTTTAATTCTAAACAAGTGAAATTTATTAGTGAAATCAATAACACAAATCAACAAGTACCATTCATTGTAAACAAGTGATAGTTAATATTGAAAGGAATAACACTAATTAACTAACACCTTTCATTCTTAACAAGTGAAACATATTAGTGAATCCAAAAACACTAATCAACTAATAACTTTCATTATAAAAAAGTGACACTTAGTGGTGAAACCAATAAACACTAATCAACTAATACGTTTCATCCTAAACAAGTAAAACTTATTTGTGAAACCAATAACACTAATCAACAAATACCATTCATTGTAAACAAGTGATACTTAATAGTGAAACCAATAACTCTAATCAACTAACACCTTTCATTCTATACAAGTGAAACTTATTAGTGAAACCAAAAACACTAATTAGCTAATAACTTTCATTGTAAACAAGTGACACTTATTGGTGAAACCAATAACACTAATCAACTAATATGCTTCATCCTAAACAAGTAAAACTTATTTGTGAAACCAATAACACTAATCAACTAATAATACCTTTCATTGTACACAAGTGACACTTATTAGTGAAACTTATAACAATAATCAACTAATACCTTTCATTCTAAACAAGTAAAACTTATTCGTGAAATCAATAACACTAATCAATTAACATTTCATTGTCAACAAGTTACACTAATTGGTGAAACCAATAACATTAATCAACTAATACCTTTCATCCTAAACAAGTAACACTTATTTGTAAAACAAATAACACAAATCAAATAATAACTTTAGTTCTTAACAAGCGACACTTATTATTGAATCCGATAAAAATAATCAACTAATACCTTACATTCTAAAGAAATGACACTTATTCGTCAAACCGATAAAACTAATGAACTAATACCTTTCATTGTAAAAAGTGACACATATTAGAGAAACCGATAATACTAATCACTAATTTTTTTTTTCTAAACAAGTGAAATTTATTAGTGAAACCAATAACACTAATCAACCAATATCATTCTTTGTAAACAAGTGATACTTAATGGTGAAACCAATAACACTAATCAACTAATACCTTTCATTCTTAACAAGTGAAACTTATTAAGTGAAACCAAAAACACTAATCAACTAATAACTTTCATTATAAACAAGTGACACTTATTGGTGAAACAAATAACACAAATCAACTAATACCTTTAGTTCTTAGAAAGTGACTTATCATTGAACTGACAAAAACTAATCAACTAATAACATTAATTCTAAAGAAACGATACTTATTAAGTAAACCCGATAAAACTAATGAACTAAACCTTTAGATTATAAACAAGTAAAAACTTAATAGTGAAACATATAACACTAGTCAACTTATACCTTTCATTCTAAACAAAACACTTATTGTTAGAAACCGATAATAACTAATCACTAATTTTTTCATTCTATACAAGTGAAATTTATTAGTGAAACAAGTGAGATTTATTAGTTGATTAGTGTTTTTGGTTTCAACTATTAAGTGATATTAATTTTTTTTCGTTCTACACAAATACCATTCATTCTAAACAAGTGACACTTATTAGAGAAATCAATAACACTAATCAACTAATACATTTCATTTTCAACAAGTTACACTAATTGGTGAAACCAATAACACTAATCAACTAATACCATTCATCCTAAACAAGTAACAATTATTTGTAAAACAAATAACAAAAATCAAATAATATCTTTAGTTCTTAACAAGTGACACTTATTATTGAGTCCGATAAAAATAATCAACTAATACCGCTTCATTCTAAAGAAATGATACTTATTAAATGAAACCGATAAAACTAATGAACTAATACATTTCATTCTAAACAAGTGATACTCAATAGTGAAACATATAAAACTAATCAACTAATACCTTTTATTCTAAACAAGTGACAATTAGAAAAAAACTGATAATACTAATCACTAAATTTTTTAATTCTAAACAAGTGAAATTTATTAGTGAAATCAATAACACAAATCAACAAGTACCATTCATTGTAAACAAGTGATAGTTAATATTGAAAGGAATAACACTAATTAACTAACACCTTTCATTCTTAACAAGTGAAACATATTAGTGAATCCAAAAACACTAATCAACTAATAACTTTCATTATAAAAAAGTGACACTTTGGTGAAACCAATAAACACTAATCAACTAATACATCCTAAACAAGTAAAACTTATTTGTGAAACCAATAACACTAATCAACAAATACCATTCATTGTAAACAAATAGGATACTTAATAGTGAAACCAATAACTCTAATCAACTAACACCTTTCATTCTATACAAGTGAAACTTATTAAAACGAAACCAAAAAACACTAATCACCTAATAACTTTTCATTTGTAAACAAGTGTCACTTATTGGTGAAACCAATAACACTAATCAACTAATCGTTTCATCCTAAACAAGTAAAACTTATTTGTGAAACCAATAACACTAATCAACTAATACCTTTCATTGTACACAAGTGACACTTATTAGTGAAACTTATAACAATAATCAACTAATACCTTTTATTCTAAACAAGTAAAACTTATTCTTGAAATCATTGACACTAATCAATTAACATTTCATTGTCAACAAGTTACACTAATTTGTGAAACCAATAACACTAATCAACTAATACCTTTCATTCTAAACAAGTAACACTTATTTCTAAAACAAATAACACTAATCAAATAATACCTTTAGTTCTTAACATGTGACATTATTGAATTAAGTAAATATAATCAACTAATACCTTTCATTCTAAAACAAATTACACTTATTAGTGAAACCGATAAAACTAATGAACTTATACATTTCATTCTAAACAAGTGAAACTAATAGTGAAACATATAAAACTAATCTTTCATTCTAAACAAGTAAAATTAAAGCTTACTAATTTATTAGTGAAAAACACAATCAACAAAATACCATTCATCAAAAAATACCTGGTCAAAGGTCTTTTGACACCCTAGTTACATTATAAGACCATTCCAACGAAATTTGGAATAAGTTTTTATCAAAGTGGTACTAAACGATTGGTTGGAGCCCCACTACCCTTGATAAAGGTCACGGGTTCGAACACTATTATAAGACCATTCAATTAAATTTGGAATAAAGTTTAGTCAAAGTTATAGCTCATGGTTTGAGCCCCACTACCCTATGGTCCCGGTTTAAGGAAACATTATAAGACCATTCCAATTAAATTTGGAAGCCAAAAACACCTTACCACTAAAGTAAAAGGTCCCGGGTTAAATAATTATAAGACCATTCCAATTAAATTTGGAATAAAAAGTAAATTTTAAAATTTAAATTTTTTTAACTCTAAAACCGTTTTTTCACCGTTCATCTTAATTCTCTCGGTATTCTTTTCACTCCCTTCTATTTGCATTATTTTTCTCTTCTTATCAATCCTTTTTCTAAAAATCTCCAAACTTAGGGTTTGTGGATCATGCTCCGCAAATCCAAAGCCGATTTTTGTTTGTTAGAATTTTTCGAAAAACCAATTAAAAATCAAGACGATAATGAAGACTTCGAATTTAAAGGGGATAATGTTCTTTATGACTTCTCATTCATTTTTACCGTTTAAATACAAGGTCTCTTTTCGTTAATGTGACACTTATTATCCCCAATCCACGAAACGTTTCCTATACCGATCAATGAAGGGGAGTTCTTTTTTACGTCACCAAGGAGGGAGGTCTACCCGACATTTAAACAATAACACTAATTAACTAAAACCTTTCATTCTTACCAAGTGAAACATATTAGTGAATCCAAAAACACTAATCAACTAATAACCTTCATTATAAAAAGTGACACTTAGTGGTGAAACCAATAACACTAATCAACTAATACATTTCATCTTAAACAAGTAAAACTTATTTGTAAAACCAATAACACTAATCAACAAATACCATTCATTGTAAACTAAATAAGTGATGCTTAATAAAAACCAATAACAACTAATCAACTAACACCTTTCATTCTATACAAAGTGAAACTTTTATTAGTGAAGCCAAAAACACTAATCATTAATAACTTTCAAAACAAGTGACACTTATTGGTGAAACCAATAACACAAATCAACTAATATGTTTCATCCTAAACAAGTAAGACTTATTTGTGAAACCAATAACACTAATCAACTAATAATACCTATCATTGTACACAAGTGACGCGTGAAACTTATAACAATATACAACTAATACCTTTCATTCTAAACAAGTAAAACTTATTAGTGAAATCAATAACACTAATCAATTAACATTTCATTGTCAACAAGTTACACTAATTGGTGAAACCAATAACATTAATCAACTAATACCTTTTCATCCTAAACAAGTAACACTTATTTGTAAAACAAATAACACAAATCAAATAATACCTTTAGTTCTTAACAAGTGACACTTAAAATCCGATAAAAATAATCAACTAATACCTTACATTCTAAAGAAATTACACTTATTAAGTCAAACCCGATAAAAAAAATGAACTAATACCTTTCATTGTAAAAAAGTGACACATATTAGAGAATCCGAAAATACTAATCATTAATTTTTTTCATTCTAAACAAGTGAAATTTATTCGTGAAACCAATAACACTAATCAACTAATATCATTCTTTTTAAACAAGTGATACCAATGGTGAAACCAATAACACTAATCAACTAATACCTTTCATTCTTAACAAGTGAAACTTATTCGTGAAACCAAAAACACTAATCAACTAATAACTTTCATTATAAACAAGTGACACTTATTTGTGAAACAAATAACACAAATCAACTAATACCTTTAGTTCTTAACAAGTGACACTTATCATTGAATCCGATAAAACTAATCAACTAATACCATTAATTCTAAAGAAACGATACTTATTAATGAAACCAATAAAACTAATGAACTAATATCTTTCGTTATAAACAAGTGAAACTTAATAGTGAAACATATAACACTAATCAACGTATACCTTTCATTCTAAACAAGTGTCACTTATTAGAGAAACCAATAATACTAATCACTAATTTTTTTCATTCTAAACAAGTTAAATTTATTAGTGAAACAAGTGAAATTTATTAGTTGATTAGTGTTTTGAACTCAACTATTAAGGATACTTAATTTTTTCATTGTAAACAAGTGATACTTAATTTATTTAAGTGAAATTTATTAGTGAAACCAATAACACTAATCAACAAATACCATTCATTGTAAATAAATGATACTTAATAAAGAAACAAATAGCAATAATCAACTAATACCTTTCATTCTAAACAAGTAAAACTTATTAGTGAAACCAAAAACACTAATTAGCTAATAACTTTCATTGTAAACAACTGACACTTATTGGTGAAACCAATAACACTAATCAAATAATATCTTTCATCCTAAAAAATTGACACTTATTTGTAAAATAAATAACACAAATCAAATAACACCTTTAGTTCTTAACAAGTGACACTTATTATTGAATTCGATAAAAAATAATCAACTAATAACTTTTATTCTAAAGAAATGAAACTTATTAAATGAAACCGATAAAACAATGACTAATACCTTTCATTCTAAACAAGTGACACATAATATATAAATCGATAATACTAATCACTAATTTTTTTCATTCTAAACAAGTTGAAATTTATTAGTGAAACCAATAACACTAATCAACAAATACCTTCCAAAACGGTACCTAGGTTATACATATGTATGAATGTATGTGAATGTATGAAATCTGAGAGTAAAAAATACGTATGGAAGGAACACAAATGATTTGAAATAAAACCTTAAATATATGAATGGAAAATACGTACTTAAATAAAATACAAATCTTACTTGAATAGGAAATACGACTTTGAATCGAGAGGAATGAAAAGGGTAGTCAAACGATGATATGGGTGGTGTCGTAAGGATGTGTAGGTAGATATGAGATATTGTTAAAATTTGAATGCCTCTTACATGAATTTTCAAACTTATTTATAGATCGATATGAATCTTCATTTGCCTTGAATTTGAATTTCATTTTTGTTGTAGATCGTTGAGGTATCCACATCGGACTTTTTGAATTTGTTGGGGGCAGTTGAAGAGCATCTTCTTTATCTTGTCGGGAAGTAATTATCACCGAAAGTAAAAGGAGGAGGTCACAATTTTAACTTTTTATTTTAAGTTGAATCCAAAATTAAAATGAATACACACTTCAACGGAAGCTTCGATTCAATCTTGCCATGTAGTATCAAATTTGAAGTACCAGAATAAGACAATAAAAAGAGAGTTTTTTTTTTTTCTTTTTAATGCCTTTTTATTTTTTTTTATTTTTTGAATTTTTCTTTTTTTACTTTGAATAGTTGAAATGCAAGGTAGTCCAGTCATATGGATCTTGAGCTTTAATGATCTCCAAAAACATCGAAACTTGAATTATCGTAAGTCTCTTTCCTCGAGAGGTGGAAGAATTTCTTTTGCTTTAATGAATTGCAGATATTCTTTTGCCATATCTGGATTATCTTTCAAGTTGAACATTTTGATCCTGTTTACGAGAAAGGGAGGAGCCTCATCTTCATCTTCAAAGGTTTTTACCTCTTTAGATTTTTTTTCTTTTTTCTTTGAACTGGTTGCGTTTCTATTGTTGAATAGTTTTTGAAGGATGTTTCTATTTAGATTTCTCACCGTGAGTAAAGGAACCTCAACAACGGAAGGTTTCTGAAATTTGTTGAAAAT